>JAANYP010000851.1:0-63512 GCA_020465985.1 Centrapalus pauciflorus | reverse complement strand
TAGAATATTTTATTAGCCTTGAGATTCCCTATATGTATTATGCCTACCAACACATCAAACTAAATAAAGTATAACACTTAGGATTTAGTTGCATTATGTGTGAAAGCCTAAATACTTAGAGTTTGTAACGACGGTGCTAATTTTCGTCACTTTGAACCTATGTATCTAAGACTTAACTCATTTTCTGATATTCCTTTTTTTTTGTATTTTTTGTAATTTTCTCTCTTTTTTCTTTAGTTTTTCATAGCAAAAAGCAGTAAACTAAGCTAACCTACTAACTTTCTAAAAATAGAAATTTTCCTGAATTAGAAACTTACTTAAATTAGCAACTTACCTAAATTAGCAGACTACTGTAAAGAAAGAAATACTACTACTCTAAAAGAAAATAAACTTACTACTACTAAGGTCAAATTACTCTGGGTTGCGCATTCCATTTAGTTGAATTAAATACTCAAACCGTGACTTATCAAATGCTTTGGTAAATAAATCAGCATTATTATCTTCTGTTGCCACCTTTACCAGTTTGATTAAGTTCTTTTCAGCACAATCACGAATAAAATGATGCCTTATGTCTATGTGCTTTGTTTTACTGTGTTTAACTGGATTATTAGTTATAGCAATTGTAGATTGATTGTCTATCCTAATAGGAGTTTGAGTGTAAGCCAAACCGTAATCCCGCAATTGTTGTTGTATCCACAGAACATGTGAACAGCAACTACCAGCAGCTACATACTCGGCCTCGCACGTTGACACGGCTACCGATGTTTGTTTCTTGCATTGCCAGGACACCAATCTCCCTCCGAGGAACTGACAACCTCCAGTCGTTGATTTGCGCGTCAAGCTGCATCCTCCGTAGTCCGAATCTGTGAACGCCTCCAACTCTAGATCTCCCTCCGCGTGATACCAAAGTCCCAGCTTCGGTTTTGACTTGAGGTATCGTAGAATCCGCTTCACAGCTTTCATATGCATCTCCTTCGGATTCGCTTGAAACCTAGCACAAATACAAACAGCAAACATAATATCAGGTCTTGAAGCAGTTAAATACATAAGTGACCCAATCATGGCCCGATATAAAGTCGGATCCACATCGGAATCACTTTCAGTACCCGGCCCGAGATTGTGATTCACTTGAATCGGTGTGCTGAAATGGGCAGTCAACTTAGTTCCCTCCATCCCAAACCGTTCTAATATGTCATAGACATACTTAGTTTGATGGATAAACATCCCTTCCTTCTTTTGGTCAACTTGTAACCCTAAAAAGAAATTCAACTCTCCCATAGCACTCATCTCGAACTTAGACTTCATAACCTTCTCGAAATCTTTGCACATCTGTTCGTCTGATGATCCAAAAATGATATTATCGACGTACACTTGTACCAAGATAAAGTGATCTCCCTTTCTCTTCACAAATAGAGTACTATCTATCCTACCCCTCTCAAAGCCATTTTCTAACAGATGGTTGGATAGAGTCTCATACCACGCCCTAGGTGCCTGATGTAATCCATAAAGAGCCTTATCTAAGCGATATACTCTATCAGGATATTTAGGATCTGTAAATCCGGGCGATTGTTCTACATACACCAACTCCTTCACTTTCCCATACAGGAAAGCACTCTTAACATCCAGTTGATATACTTTAAAGCCTTTGAAGGAGGCAAAAGCTAAAAACAACCTAATTGCTTCTAACCTTGCTACTGGTGCAAACACTTCGTTGTAATCGATTCCCTCCTCTTGGTTGAAACCCTTTACAACTAATCTCGCCTTGTTGCGGGTGACTATACCCCGATCGTCTCTCTTGCACTTAAAAACCCATTTGGTTCCTATTGCAATCTCCCCTCGAGGTAACGGAACTAACTCCCACACTTCTAGTTTCCTAAATTGTGAAAGTTCTTCCTGCATCGCTTCAACCCAGGAGTTGTCCTTAAGTGCCATTTGCACATTTTTGGGCTCTACTTGCGATATGAAACATGAAAATAGACATGTGTGATATGCCTCGGAGTCGTTTATCATCGACAACAACACAGTGTTGTTATTTACACTACTCCGAGTCCTCACACCCTCGTTAGGATTTCCTATGATGCTATCTATTGGATGGTTCTTGTTAATCCTAGAGGTCTCTATTTCATCAACCCTTAGATTATCTCCTAAGTTGGATCCTATTTCACCTAAAGGGGAAACAGGCTCAGCTTCTACATTTTCCTCCTCACGGACATTTTCCTCAGAGTTGGAACTTGAAGCTTGAGTCTGATTCTCAGTGGTAGGTGCCTCTTGATCAGCAACTTCTGGAGACCCATCTATAGTCGCAGTAGGCTCGGACGTAGATTCGAACGTGGTCCTTGGAAAGATTTGGCCATCGTCGTTCAGATGCAACGTCGCCAAGTCCTTCTCGATTGTACCTGCATTATCATTCAGAGGAATGTTAAATGACTCAAATAACTTATCATAGTCAAATATCCATTCCGGACCAGTTTGGGGTTCATGTGTATAACTTGTGACTTCAATATTATACACAATCTCCACAGTACCAGTTGTTTTGTTAAACACCCGTTTGTTTGGTGAGTTTGGCACATAACCTAAGAAGTATCCTTCGTCAGCCTTTTCACCAAACTTCGGTTGATGTTTTGTTCTTAAAAGTGTACATGGTACTCCAAACGGTTCGAATCCAGTTAAGTTAGGTGGCCGTTTATTCAAAATTTCATAACATGTTTTGTTCAATGATTTGACTGTAAGGACTCTATTTAAAATATGGCACGCGGTATTCACTGCCTCCCCCCCAAAACATGGTAGGAAGCTTTGAATCCGAAAGCATAGTCCTTGCAGCCTCAATCAATGTTCTGTTTTTACGTTCGGCCACCCCATTCTGTTGGGGTTCATATGGTGCACTGAATTGATGCACGATGCCCTTTGATAGGCAATATACACCAATTACAGAGTTTTTAAATTCAGTCCCATTATCACTACGAATATGTTTAACCCTTGTTCCGTAGGAATTCTCCACTTGGTCTAAGAACCCGATGAGCTTTGTAGCCGTCTCGTCCTTCGTACCTAAAAAGAAAACCCATGAAAACCGTGAGTAATCGTCAGTGATAACAAAGCAAAACCAACTACCTCCTATACTCCTTTTGTTGATAGGGCCGAAAAGGTCCATATGCAACAAATCGAATGTCGAGGTTATGGAGTTCAGCTTCTTGGACTTGTGTGTCTTTTTATGTTGCTTGCCCTTCATGCAAGGTAGACACTTGTCTTCAAACTGAAAGCTCTTCAGAGGCACACCTTGCACCAAACCATTCTTCGTTATGTAGTTCATTTTCCTTAGGTGCAAGTGAGCCATGCGTCTGTGCCACAAAACCGATTCCGTCTCCGAAGCTTTGATAGTAGGCAGAGCGGACCCATCGAATTATCTGGCTTGTTCATGTCGAGCATGTACAAGTCATTCTTCCTTGGAGCCCGCATCAATATCCAATCTTCAGGTATCTTGAATCCCGGCTTTAGCACTAACGCCTCAGTGTCAGTAAATAACACCGAGTTCTTCTTATCACAGATTTGAGAGACACTAATGAGATTATGAACCAGTTTATCAACGTGATAAACTTGATCCAATGTAATCGTCCCATTAGTGACTTCTCCAGTTCCAGTGATATTTCCTCCTTTGTTACCCGCGAATGATACGAATCCCCTATTACCTCCCTTGAAGTCTGTGAGTAGACTTCTTTCCCCCGTCATGTGCCTGGAGCAACCACTGTCGACGAACCACTTGTTGTTTGGACCGGTAGTTATCTCCTGCCCATGAAAGAAAAGAGGTTAGTTATCACGGGGAACCCAAGCCATGACTGACTTGGTAATACCATTCTCGTCCACATACGTGAACTCTTTCAAGTACCCATCTCGCCTTTCAGGTGACTTGGGCCTTTGAACTGAATTCTGTTGTGGTGCCGAGTGATTTAGATTCACTCTTTGCCTTTGAGTAGGCATTTGTTGTGGAGCTCTAGAATAATTACGATTATATTGCATTTCAGACTTTCATTTGTTGTGGAACTCTTTCAAGTACCCATCTCGCCTTTCAGGTGACTTGGGCCTTTGAACTGAATTCTGTTGTGGTGCCGAGTGATTTAGATTCACTCTTTGCCTTTGAGTAGGCATTTGTTGTGGAGCTCTAGAATAATTACGATTATATTGCTCTAGAATTTGCTAAGCTCAAAAACACGTTATTGAGAGCAAAACCGTCCAACTAGCGTCAAGAAACCTAGAATGTATCTGATGAACACGAAGAACACCACGAACACTCCGTAGTCTCTGATACCACTTGTAAGGTCTACCACTGCAAGATCTATCTAGACGCGGATCCGTGAACGAGTGCGGAATCCTCGTTGACGGTTAGACGGACAACTCTCAACCAACGAAAACACGGAGACTATTAGACGCTGAACGAACGACACACGAACGATCCTACGTACTAATTCTCTCCGAAACGGGACTCACCTAGCTGATAAACTCGAGATCGCCTATTGCTTAATTCCTCACGAATTCTGCCAAAGGTCTTCTAATCATTCGAGTCTATCCCTAATTATAGACCCTGATTCGAGTTTGTTGTGGGCCAACCTCGAATCTGGCCTAAGGCCCATTCGAATCTGTCCATGTTGACAGACTCGAATCTAGCCCATTCGAATCTAAGGACTCATTCGAATCTATCACAGATTCGAATGTATCCTTTTAGCTATTCAAATCTAGCTAATACACTTAAACACTTAAGTGATGAAACTTATGTTTTAACTTATGCTTGAGTTAATCTTTGATCTTTATGTTTGAACTTCTTGTAATACGTTACATCAAGTTCAAACACACAATCAATAACAGACAAACACATATTAAACATATATATCAAAATACTTGTTAATACTCAAAATACTTGTTAATACTCAGAATATTACTTAAACCATAATGCAAATCGATTAGACTGCTATCGTCACACAGGGTGTACCAACAACGTGTCTCCGAGCTAATAATTAGCGGATTAATTATCTCCTTGAGATCGTGGCTTTAATTGGGTCCTAATGATATAAACTGTGAAAAAGTGATATCGGGTTCGGGACTCGCTTAATAAGGAAAGTGAATATATGTATGGATAAGTCTTGAGTTTCCTTCTTCCCTTTCATTTTCCCAATTCAGAACCCTTAAGTGTGTGTGATTTGTGTGGAGCTCCAGCAAGCAATTGAAGTTGAAATCAAGTTGGGTGCTGTACCTTGCTTCATCTTCTTCCTCCCTTTGTGTTCTTGAGTTTGCAAAGGTAAGATTTTGTGGTTTTAATGGCTAAAATCTTGAGATATGTTTGTGTTGTATGAGGGAATTCGTTTCAGTAGTGTATAGGTCAAGTTATATGAGTTTTGTGTATATTTTGTTGCTGAAATTGAGTGTGGAGGGGGTTAAAACCCCTGGTTCGGCCATGGTCATCGAAGATCAAAGCTGGGAGCAGACGCCTGGTCGCGGCGCGACGCGCAGGGGCCGCGGCGCGACGCGCAGAAGGCTTGAGGCGCGGCGCGACTGCAGGGGGGCGCGGCGCGGAAATCAGTCTGCCAGAGATGTTGGTTTAGTCTTTATAAGGGAGTTGTGGGTCGTTAATTGGTCGAGTCCCTTCGGGATATTGTTGAATTGATCTATTTGGGATTTTGGGGTCCCGATAAGAATTCCGTAAAATGGTTTCGGGGATCGATTATCTGTTCGGGAATGTGATTCGGGTTTAGATTGATCGCGATAATTATGTTTGATTTGAATTGTTGATTGTTGGGACTTGTATTGATATGTGGGATTGTGACGATTACATGTCCTAGCCGGTCACGTGCCGAGCCGCATTAGAGTTTTGGGTTTCGATTGAGTTCCGGGTAATCGGTGAGTACTCGAGTCTTTTACAAAGTGCGCGTAAACTTTTACGAGTCATATATATGTGTTGTGATATATTGTGTATGAGACCGAGCATAGTACGCTGGTATGAGTTTCTCTACCCTATACGTGCTATATGTGTTTGAATTGCAGGTGTCGGCGATATGTGATCGCGCAGGCTGACTGTCCCTAGCCAGTCACGAGATATGAGGCTGTATATATACGGCAGTGATATGCCAGGTCGCTCCTGTGCCTATTGAGTAGCTAACCGCTGCTGTGTGCGGCCTGTTAGCTGGGGAACGTGGTCCCCTTTTGAGCAGAGATACGTGTTATGCATCGAGTTGCATATGTGTGATGAGATATATGTGTTGTGTGTGTTATATGTGCTTACCTGCAGAGTCTAACCCTCGCGTACTCACGAGCTGTCCAGCTTTGTTTTCGAGTCCTGTGTGTCTCAGGCAGTCATACCGTGGGGTCGCAGCCACAGTCGCAGCAGCCGAAGTAATTCAGAGATCGTGGGTGTTTGTTGATTGTTATTCTTAGACTTCAGAACTATTATCTGTATCCTGTATCTGACTTCTGTATGTTAGCTATCGGATATGATGTATGATAATCAGTAATCCGTGTATGTCAGCTAGTTCGGTTCTGTGTATGCTACTTCCGCTTGTGTGTTAAAGTTTAAATTAATAGTGATTTTCAGTTAACCCTATGACATGTGCATTATGAGATGATTGCGATATTGCCACCTGTGTATTGTATTGACATGGCATTTGTGTGAGAATTGTGGGTGTTATATAAATCCTGAAACCCAAATTGCTCAGCCAAAAGGCTGCAAGTTTAAAGATTTCAAAGCGAGCGGTGCCCTGAACTTTGAGGGTAGAGTGAATCCAATTCAGGCGATGGATTGGATCAGTCATACCGAAGAGATTTTCAGAATCTCTGATTGCTTAGAATCGAAAAAGGTGAGTTTTGCGTCTGCGCTGTTTGTTGGAGCTTCTCGTGCATGGTGGAAGACCCAGAGAAGTATCTATGGCGAAGAAGTTATACAGACTTTAGATCGAGTGGAACCAGTTCGTAGATATGTTCAACGCAAAATATTGTCCGATCGACCAACAAGATAAGATGGAGGTTCAACTGATGCAGCTGACTCAGGGAACCAAAACTGTTGACGAATATGAGCATGAGTTCTCACGACTATGCGGCTAATCCTCGTATCAAGTAGCTACTGAAGAAAGGAAGATGAATAGATTCCGTGGAGGACTCAACCCAAGATACCGGCACCCGATGAGCGCAATAAAATATAAGAGTTACTTGGAAATGGTCGAAGCGGCAAGACAAATAGAGAGAGGATATCTGGAGTATGGTGATCAGCTCTACGCTCCATCAGCGAACCCAACATGTCCTTCTCCTCCGAAGAAGCAGAGATTCAGCAGATTCTTCAGGCCAAACAAATCTCAGACCCAGCAATCTCAACAATCCCAACCGAAAGCGCAAGCCTACTCATTGACAAACGAGCCACGATTCTGCAAGAGATGCAGAAAATCACACATTGGGCTGTGTAACCCAGATGACGTCACTTGCTTTGCGTGCAACAGAATTGGTCACAATAGTGAAGAGTGTCCACAACAGGGACGTGGATGTGCGAAATGCGGGAAAAGGGGACACTTCATGTATCAGTGTCGCAGCGGGCAACGATTTCAGTCGCAATCATCAGCGGGAGGTTCTACAGTAAAGTGTTCTACTGCAACTCCGACAGCAAGGACACGTGCGTTTCAGATAACAGCAGAAAAAGCGAAAGAAACAACTGACGTAGTTACCGGTACGTTTCTGTTAAATACGATACCTGCTCGCGTACTATTTGATTCTGGCGCTAGTCGTTCCTTTATATTGACTTCTTTTGCATCAAGATTATCTAAATCCCCGTCAAAGCTTCCTGTTGTAATTGATATCGAGACAGCCAGTAACAACTACGTTATGGCTGATTCTGTCTACCGAAACTGCACCCTGCTCGTAAATAATATTGTATTCAACCTCGATCTTATACCGATTCCGCTAAAAGAGTTTGACGTTATCATCGGCATGGACTGGCTAACGAACAACGAAGCAACGATCGTATGCAACCGTCGGATCATCAGATTCAAGTCCTCAAACGGCCGAGTATTGGAGATCAAAGGAGAGAAAAGAAAAGGTGCTCACTGCTTCATTTCTGTAGAGAAAGCTCACAAATGTTTGTCTAAGGGTCACGAATCTTATCTGTGCTACGTCTCTTCTGAATCTAACTCTGAAAAGAAAACCCTAGCTGACATTCCTATCGTCTGTGAGTTTCCAGACGTCTTTCCCGATGATATTTCTGGAGTGCCACCAGAACGTCAAGTCGAATTCGGCATTGACTTAGTTCCTGGTGCGGCTCCCATTGCAAAAGCTCCTTACAGACTTGCACATGCAGAAATGCAGGAAATGTCAAAGCAGTTGCAAGAGCTGTTGGAAAAGGGGTTTATCCGACCAAGTTCATCTACGTGGGGTGCACCTGTCTTATTTGTCAAAAAGAAAGACGGAACTTTCCGTATGTGCATCGACTACCGCGAGTTGAACAAAGTTACTATAAAGAATAAATATCCTCTGCCTAGAATTGATGATTTATTCGATCAGCTACAAGGAGCCAGCTATTTTTCTAAAATCGATCTTCGTTCTGGGTATCATCAGCTGAAGGTTAAAGATGAAGATATTCCAAAGACAGCCTTCCGAACAAGATACGATCATTACGAATTTCTCGTGATGCCGTTCGGTTTATCAAATGCACCAGCGGCGTTCATGGATCTCATGAATCGCGTGTGCAGACCGATGCTGGATAAGTCAGTTATCATATTCATAGACGATATTCTGATTTACTCCAAAACGGAGGTTGATCATTCTATTCATCTACGACAATTGCTAGAGTTACTGAGAAAAGAAAGACTCTACGCAAAATTCTCTAAGTGCGAATTCTGGCTCAGACAGGTACAACTTCATATTGTCTTGAGTCATTCCTAAGCGTTCTGTGATCGAAACAAAACTTGAAATTTCACTCTGATTTCTTTATAGATTCAATTCCTTGGCCATGTTGTTTCTGGCGAAGGTATTTCCGTTGACCCGTCTAAAGTCGAGGCCGTTCAAAAATGGCAAACGCCTCGCAATGCCTCTGAAATAAGAAGTTTCCTTGGATTGGCCGGCTATTATCGACGATTCATAAAGGACTTCTCAAAGATTGCTGTACCTCTAACGATGTTAACACGAAAGAATACTCCTTTCGTATGGGCAGATAAACAGCAAGAGGCATTTGAAACACTAAAGCAGAAACTGATTCAAGCGCCGATCCTAGCCTTACCAGAAGGCAATGATGACTTTGTCGTTTACAGCGACGCATCTGGTACTGGCTTAGGATGTGTTCTAATGCAAAGGGGAAAAGTAATTGCCTACGCTTCAAGGCAATTAAAGGATTACGAGAAAAGTGCACCAACTCATGATCTTGAGTTGGCTGCCGTTACCTTTGCTCTAAAAATCTGGCGTCATTATCTTTATGGGACTCGGTGTCAGCTTTACACCGATCATAAGAGTCTCAAACATCTGTTTACTCAAAAGGATCTGAATATGAAACAGCGACGGTCCTTGGAGCTTATCAAGGACTATGATTGCGAGATCCTATATCATCCCGGCAAAGCTAATGTTGTCGCAGATGCTTTGAGTAGAAAAGTTTATCCAGAAAAGTGCTGCTATGCCCTAACTCCGGTTATATTCTCTTCTGATCTTATTGAAGACATCAGAGTTGCTCAAGCTGAAGCACTGAAAGAAGAGAATCTCTGTTCTGAAAATCTTAGAGGGCAGCTTCAATTTCTAACTCTGAATCATTTGGGACTTCATTGTCTCAAGGGAAACCGAATCTGGATCCCTAAGTATGGTTCAATCCATAGCACTCTATTATCTGAAGCTCACAAGTCCAAATTATCTGTTCATCCTGGCAGCTCAAAGATGTATTTCAATCTGAAAGCTGATTACTGGTGGCCAGGAATGAAGAAAGACATCGGTAAATGTGTTGAAAGCTGCAGAGTCTGTCAGATGGTAAAGGCAGAACATCAGAAACCCTTCGGGGATATGCAACCACTGCCAGTTCCTGAGTGGAAGTGGGAGCATATAACTATGGATTTCATCACGAAGCTGCCGAAAACCAAGAGACAGCACGACTCTATCTGGGTAGTCGTGGACAGATTAATGAAGTCAGCTCATTTCATACCGATGAAAGAGACGTACTCTCTTGATAGATTGACACATATATACATCACAGAAGTAATTTCTCGACATGGTGTGCCGAAATCTATCGTATATGATCGTGATAGTCGTTTCACATCTAGATTCTGGCAAGCTCTACAAGACGGGATGGGTACTCGGATCTCTATGAGTACTGCTTATCATCCTAATGCAGATGGCCAGAGTGAGCGTACTATCCTTACTCTCGAAGATATGCTTCGTGCCAGCATTCTTGATCTAGGTGGTAACTGGGATGACTACTTGCCTTTGGTCGAATTCTCGTATAATAACAGTTATCATTCAACGATCAAGATGGCTCCTTTTGAAGCTTTATATGGACGAAAGTGCAGAACTCCCACCTGTTGGTGCGAAACAGGTGAATCGCCAATAGCAGGTCCTGCCCTTCTACAGTTGACTCATGAGAAGATTCAACTCGTCAGAAGGAACATACTTGAAGCTCAAAGCAGGCAGAAGTCATATTATGACAATCGACACAGATCTAGCAGCTTTACGGTTAACGATTGGGTGATGCTGAAAGTATCTCCAATGAAGAATGTGGTAAGATTCATAAAAAGAAATAAGCTAGCTCCGAGATTCGTCGGTCCGTTCAAGATTGTCGAAAAGATAGGAAATCAATCTTATCGTCTTGAACTGCCAGTGGACTTATCTGGAATACTAACTGTATTCCATGTCAGTCATCTGAGAAAGAGCTTAGCAGACGAAAAAGAAGTTCAAATACCACACGTTAACTTGCAGATTGATGAAAAGCTTAGAGTGGTTGAAGAGCCAGAACGTATTCTGGACTTGAAGACCAAGAAGCTTAGAAATAAAGATATACAGATGGTGCTAGTCCAGTGGAAACACCACAAAGGTTCGCATCAGTCTTGGGAATCTGAAGATGTCATGAAAGCAACATATCCAGTCTGTTCGAACATAGCTAACTTCGGGGACGAAGTTTGTGCGTGGTGGAGCCCATTCTGTAACAACCTAACTTTTTGATCTAGTCTTAAATTCAGTATTTGAACCGATAATGTAATATTATTACATTATTTGAATTTGAATTTAATTAATTTATGAGATATTTAATTAAATTATATAAATATTTAAAGTTATGATTTAATAATTATTAAAGATAATTAAATAAAAGAGATATAATATACAAAAATGAAAGTGGGTTAACTAGCAAATATAACTAGATGAAGTATATATACGAGATTTATTATTCATTTAAAACACTTTTACTCTCTCTCTCTACACTCTCTCTCTACCTTCTCTCTAAATTATCTCCCAAACCGACCGGCCGATTATCAAGTTTTATATATCATCGGAAAGATCTCGGAGAATACTACACAAATCTGCTATTCCATACGTGATTTTGTACGAATTTGAGGTAAGAATCGATATTTTTAAGCTTTTATATTTTCGGTTTTTAAGAATAAATTCGAATTTAATTATTTTGTATGATTAAAGTTAAATTAGGCTAAGTTTTTAACTAGATTAAGTATAAAATAAATGAACCTAGGCTTAATACTCATTATATTCGTGATTTATGGCTTTGAAATTCATGTTTAAAAGTTGAAAATATGAACAAATTCGAGAATGCCAAGAACAAACTCGAAATTCATGAACAAACTCGAATTTTTAATTAAAGTCGAAACCTTGTTCGAATTTGATACTAAATTCGAGAAAAGTACTTCGACTTTAACCCCAAATGAAATGGGTTCCGAATTTAATGCCTTACATTTGAATTTGATTATAAAGTCAAAGTTTACATTTTTAAATTTATCCACATGATTCGATTTTGTCACTGTAATTGAAATGAGTATTTGAATTTGAGGAGTCAAATGATAGAAGCCATGAATTTAATTTTTAGTACATAAATTCGAATTTATTATATATATATATATATATATATATATATATATATATATATATATATATATATATATATATATATATATATATATATATATATATATATATATATATATATATATTCGAAATGGTGATTTCGAAATTATACCCTATATATTCGAATTTAGTCTCATATTTGAATCTAATGCATTCTAATTTATCCACATGTTCGAATTTATTATATAAATTCGAACCCTATTTCCCTAAATTCGAATATATTGAATAAAATACTTGGACAACTCATAAATTGACAAGATAATTAGCAAAATAAATAAATAAATAAATAAATAAATATATATATATTGACCCTTGAGAATTAATGAAACAATAAATTTAAATGAAAGAATGATTTATGAAAGAGCAGTTATCAGAATCAGATATAATAAAGATTTTAAAGATTAAAAAGATAATGATAATGATGATGATATTGACATGATTGACATGATAATTCTGGACAGGTTCAGTGAAATTCTGAACAAAAGATTTAAAGATTTATAAAGTGGGTCAAAGATTTTATTTGACAGAGAACAGATTGAGATAAAATCCTGAGATAACTCAGGTGGCAGATTTTACATCTGTTTGATAAAGACCCAACACTGTGAGTTATAGATATTCAGATTTAACATGCTTGAATTTCCGGTTGAGACATATTGTTGATGCTAGTTTGATTGACATTCATATTATCAGCTGGATTGTGACCTGTGCACACCATGGATGGGTGTTGCCCAGTGGATCATGATAGCTATTTGACTTATCACTTCATATGATATTGCTTTTAATGTTCATTTCAGATTAGGGGTGAGCGACGGGTACCATTTCCCGAACCCGAACCGGTACCGGTACCGACCGGTACCGAATTAATATATTCGGTTCGGTATTCGGTTTTTAAATTAGCTAAAATTCGGTATTTGGTACTTTCAGTTCCGTATTCGGTTTTTAAATTACCTAAAATTCGGTATTCGGGACCGAACCGGCACCATATAAACTTATGCGGTTCGGTATTCGGTTCTTTCAAAACTAAAAATTCGGTTTTGGTATTTTCGGGATCGGTACCGGTTCGGTTCGGTTCGGTACCGAGCTCACCCCTATTTCAGATATTGTGATAAGACTACTGCTATCATGACTTTGATTACATATGCTTCATCATTGCATATACTTGACATATTGATTCAGCTTGATTAGCCTTGATTGGTCTATTGTTCTAGACCTGGCTTTTTCATCAAATCTATTGAACTTGGTAATGACCTCCGATGTTCCGCCACGTTGATTTACTGGTAGCTAGCCCAGTATGTGGCTGATCCCCACGATTTAAGCGTGAGCGTGGCCTGAGCATCATCCAACTCTATGACTTCTATGTCTCAATCATGAGGGCTGTAGCGGCAGCCAAGACATATCACGCTAGATTGATGATCCGCTTGACATGCATGTTAATTTGAAAATCTATTTACTCACTAAGCATTGCTTACGGTTGCTACATTAACATTTTTACAGGAAAAGACAAAGGAAATTCACCTGCCGGACCTAGTTCTTAGGTCTTACACGCTCAAGACAGAAGTTTCATAGACCTCTACTCAGCGACCCCATTTTGGTACTAATTGGATGACGATATTACGGTGATTTGGGTAGATTTATTTTGATAATATGATGGCATGAATTAGATTAGACTTGTTCCCTTTATAAGTTTAATTTAAAATCAGTAATATGTATTAAACTTAAATCCTAATATTTTGTACTGTAATTTAATATTCCGCACTAAATTACTCTATCTTAGTTATGGTTGATATCGTATTGCATGATGTGGGACCTAGACTGGTGAGAACCGCCCCGCGAGGGGTGGTCTTCACACATCAACGTCAATTTACTAAACGTACTTAACCCAGAATGGGAAAAGTATGCGATGATCATCCAACAGAAGAATGACATTGAAGAGATGGACTTCCACATGATCTTTGAGAACCTTAACAACTACCAAGAGGTTGTTTTAAGGAAAATGTCTGGTAAAAAGAAAGTCGAGAAACAGACCGTTGACCCTTTAGCTTTATTAGCTGAAAAGAAATATAAGTATAAGCTAAAGAAGAAGAAACTGGCAGTCATAAGCAGTAGCTCTTCTGAATCAGACTCATCAGATTCATCCGCCGATTCTGAGATGGAAGAGATGAAAAAGCAGATGGTCTTACTCACTAAGGCATTCCAGAAGAAATTCTATCGAAAGCCAACCAACAACAAAATGTGATACAAGACTGGCTCAAGGATGTTTGTAAAGAAAGAGAAGTATGAAAAGTCTGGTGAAAGCAGTGGCAGTAAAGCTGAAAAATATGACAAATTTGATAAATCAGCCAACAAAGAAACAGAGCAAAAATGCTACAATTGTGGCAAGCCAGGACACTTTGTTCGTGAGTGCAGAATGCCAGTAGTCAAAAACTCTGATTACTACACAAGAAAGGCACTCGTAGCCAAAGAAAAGGAAGCTGGCAAAGCTCTTATGGCTGAGGATGATCATTGGCTACAGCCGTCAGAGGATGAAGACATATTGGATGAGGATGCTCATATCTGCTTGAAATCAGAAGTCTTCTATGAATCAGAAATGAGTGAGTCAGCAATGATAGCAGAAGATGAGGTATGGGTTGGGTTAACGGATGAAGAAAATGAGGACAACGAAGAGTCTTATGAGGAAGTGACTGAAGAATTCGCGATGATGGCAACAAGAAATGCTGGCTGCAGCAAAGACAAAGAGACTGATGAATCAGAATCAGAAAAATCAGACAGTTCAGAAACACCAGAGGTAAATTCTAATTCTGAGTCTGAAAATGATGATTCCTGTTTGCTTGAAGAAAAATTAACACAAATGGCCTTTATGCTAAAGAAATTTGAGAAATCATTAAAGGCTGAAAAGAAACATGCTCATTCCTTGGAAAACAAGCTACATAATGAACATGCGTTAGTATTAGATTTTTTCAAGGATAAAGCATAGCATTACGAACAGTTTCAGATTTGCAAGACAAAGCAAATGAACTTCAAAGCAAAATCCAAGAACTAAATAACAATATATCTGACCTACAAGAAAAACTGAATTTGGCAGAATTAGAGGCTTCAAATTTTTTTGTAAAATATCATGCCATTTTTGAAGAAAGAACAAAACTTTATGAGAAAATAAACACAATGGAAGATGAGTTTATTAAAAGAGGTCAAACAGATCAAACTATCTATTTAAATCAACCAAAAGATACTGAATTTTACTATTCTAAATCTGGTATTGGTTGGGATAATCCCAAATATCTGACAAAGACTATCTCAATGACACCAACTTTATATGATGTCAGATATATGAATCTAGGATTAAAAATGACTTTTATGAAAGCATCAGATGAGGTAGAATCCAGTGAAGATTCAAAAAGACTAAGATCTGATAAAATGCAAAATTCTATTGATTATAACAGAATAAATGAATCAAATAATAATATTGGCAATAAAGAGGAGTATATTCAGACATATTCTTAAAAGAATTTATCTGAATCTACTACTCAATCTCAAAAGTTATATTTACCATTTTCAATTCTTGAAAAGATAAACTCTGATCTCGAATTGAAAATCAAAAACTTTGAGACAGAAAATCAAACTCTTAAGGCTGAACTTAAAATTCTGGAACAAAAGTTACAAAAACAGCCTTAGAACAAAACATTATTAGATCCATTATCTTCAATTTCACATGATTCTATCAACTCTGAAACAGAATTTGATCTGTATATGAACTCTGATTTTAATTCATTAGAAGATATGTTTGTTAAAATAGATGAGTTTGTAAAACCTTTACACAACAAACAATCTGATGATCTTAAAGAAGCTGTTAGAATTCTACAAAGAATATCTACAGATTCAAAGAAATCATCTGAAAATCCGCAAAGTTTACAACAACAGAAGGAGAAAACAAAAGTTACTTTTGTGACTCCTAAATATGAAAAAGGTGAATCATCTTCCACAAAGGACTCTATTGCACTCAAAGTCCAAAATTCAAAAGGTAAGAGACCTTTACAGAAGAAACAAGTTTCTAAGATCACTAATTCTCGTGTTTCTTCTATGTCAGATTATATTGTAAACGGTTCTCGGAAGCAAGTATGGCAAAAGAAGCAGAGAGAAAAGAAAAACCAAAATATAAAACAAGAGTGGAGAGTGAAGGAAAATATTGTTACAGATAGAAATAGACAATTTGAAAACTCTGTCTGTAATAATGAATTTACTGATAAACCTTGTATTAAATTCTCTCGAACTGATTTAATTGCTTTGAATTCTGTTTCGTGTAAATCACTGCTTGTAAAATATGATAAACTTGTATGGCAACCAAAGAAAAAGGACTCATCTTTCAAACAGAAAAAGGTTCCACGGCATCATTTTTCAAAAACAGTTCCACCACGAATTGTACAAAAGTGGGTACCAAAAAGAACTGTTAATAAGTGGGTACCTAAACTAAAAGACATATCTGATGAGAAAAAGCATATTCAACTGCATGATTTACCAAATTCAAAAGTACCCAACTATAAGTGGGTATCTCATGTGTTATTTCGTCTTATAGGTAAATCATGTATGGTATCTTGACTCTGGATGCTCAAAGCACATGACCGGACAGAGAGAAACACTCACTAACTTTGTAGAAAAGTTCTGTGGGACGGTTAGATTCGGGAATGATCAATTCTGTCCGATCAAAGGTTACGGGAGTCTTGCGTATGATAAGATTACTATTCAGAAAGTCTTCTACGTTGGCGGTCTTGGTCACAACTTGTTCAGCATTGGACAACTCTGCGATAAAGGATTAGAAGTCAACTTCAAAGCTAATTGGTGCAACATACGATCTGGAGAAGGAAAAGAAATCCTTGCAGGAAACAGGAAAACCAACTTGTACTCAATTGACCTAGCCTCAATCAATCTGAAAAGGATGTTTGCTTAATGTCAAAAGAAACATCTAAAACAGCTTGGCTATGGCATTGTCGTCTTTCACATCTGAATTTTAACGAATTAACCAACCTAGCAAAAGGTGAGTTAGTTAAAGGGCTACCAACTCTCAAATTTCAAAAAGAGCAGTTGTGTGCCGCTTGCGAAAAAGGAAACATGACTAGAGCTTCACACAAGTCCAAAACAAAACACTCTTCAACGAGAGCTCTGGAATTGCTACATATGGATCTGTGTGGACCAATGAGAGTACAAAGTATAAACAAGAAAAGATATGTTTTGGTAATAGTCGACGACTACTCAAGATACACATGGGTTTTCTTCCTGCGGTCCAAATCTGATGCTACCGAAATCATTATAGACTTCATCCGAAGAATTCAAGTAAAGTTGCAGCTTTCAGTTCAGACCATCAGATTAGATAACGGCACAGAATTCAAGAACAAATCTCTCGAATCATTTCTGAATTCTGTGGGAATAACTCATCAATTTTCAGCCGGTCGTACTCCACAACAGAATGGTGTCGTTGAACGAAGAAATCGGACACTAGTGGAATCTGCAAGAACGATGCTGGCATATTCCAATCTTCCGTTAATTTTATGGGCTGAAGCTGTTGCAACAGCTTGTTTCATGCAGAATCGATCAATTATCAATAAACGATTCGGAAAGACTCCGTATGAACTAATAAACAAGTGGATACCTAATATTATATTTTTCCATGTCTTTGGATGCAGGTGCTTCATATTAAATGACAAAGACAACCTGTGAAAATTTAATCAAAAAGCTTATGAAGGTATCTTCTTAGGATATTCGAAGGAGTCGGTAGCTTTCCGGGTCTACAACAAGCGGACCAAGACAGTCAATGAAAGCGTCAACGTTAAATTTGATGAAGGCGTGGTAATGGCTTCTGAACATACCAGTTCAGGACCCGAACATAACAAGCCGACTTTTATGGAGTCAACTGAACAGAGTGCAGAAAATTCATATATAAATAAACTGTTCGAGAATTTCTATGAAGACTACTTTTAAAAGCCCAAAACTAATGTTTTAAATTTGGTGCTTGACAGGATTACTGAAGATCCCGTCATAGTCTCGGATCATTCTCATCAACTAAAATCAGAAGAAACCGGAGAAACTTCGACAACAGATGTGCACTTGCCTACTGAAAGTGTACAACCTATTCAACCTCTAGAATCTTTTGAAACCCCCTTAACATCTGAACACTCAGAAACTCCTATTTTCAGATAATATACCGTCTACATCTGAAGCTAACCCCCGACTTCCCTGTTTAGACTTAAATCCTAATCAAGACCACATTCAACCGTATCCACATACTTTCAAGTGGACTAGAAATCACCCAACAGAAAATATCATTGATGATCCTTCTGCATCAGTCCAAACCAGAAGAGCAACAATAAACGAGTGCTTATTTTCCAACTTTCTCAGCAAAATTGAACCAAAGAATGTGAAAGAAGTTCTTCTGGATGCTGATTGGATTGTCGCAATGCAAGAAGAACTGAATCAGCTCGAAAAAGTTGAAGGTCTGGAGACTGGTAGAGCGACCTAAAGATAAATCAATCATTGGCACGAAGTGGATCTTTAAGAATAAGAAGGATGAACATGGAGTCATCATTCTTAACAAAGCACGACTCGTTGCCAAAGGATACAGTCAACAAGAAGGGATCGACTATGATGAGACGTTTGCTCCTGTTGCAAGAATAGAAGCAATTAGGATGTTTCTAGCATTTGCTGCTCATAAAAACTTCACAGTTTACCAAATGGATGTTAAAACTACGTTTTCAAACGGGGAATTAACTGATGAAGTATATACATATCAGCCCGAAGAGTTTACTGATCCTTCGAAGCCTGATCATGTATATATTTTAGACAAATCACTGTATGGCCTTAAACAAGCACCGCGTGCTTGATATGATGCACTTTCAACATACTTGTTGAAATGTGGATTTAACAAATGTGCAGTTGATACTACCCTGTTTATAAAACGTCAGGGGCCAGATATTATAGTAATTTAAATATATGTAGACGGTATAATATTTGGGTCTACAAATCCTGAATATTGTAAGAAATTCGCTTTCTTAATGTCCTAGAAATTTGAAATGAGCATGATGGGAGAAATAATTTTTTTCTTAGGTTTACAAGTTAAACAATTGACTGATGGTATTTTTATAAATCAATCCAAATATATTCAAGACATGTTAAAGAAATTTAACATGGTCAACAGTACTCCTATGAAAACTCTCATGGCTCCGGATTCAAAATCCAAACTCGATGAGGACATTTCAGGGAAACTTGTAGATGTAACTCATTATTGAGGAATAATTGGGTCATTAATGTATTTAACAGCTAGTAGACCTAATATTATGTTTGCTACATGTGTTTGTGCTAGATATCAGACAAATCCAAAAGAATCACATTTAACTGCTGCTAAAAGAATTTTAAGATATCTGAAGGGAACGCCAAACCTTGGTTTGTGGTATCCCCGAGAATCTTCATTCAATCTAACTGCTTTTTCTGATGCTGATCACGCAGGTGATAAGATGGATAGAAAAAGTACACCAGGTGCAGTTCAATTCTTAGGTGACAAACTTGTCTGCTGGTCATCCAAGAAACAACACTGTGTTCATTGTCTACAGCTGAAGCAGAATATGTTGCATTATCATCATGCTATTCTCAGGTTTTGTGGATGAAGAGCCAACTGCGAGACTACGGGTTTACACCACAAAAGATTTCGATATATTGTGATTCTCAGAGCGCAATTGCTATAGCATCAAATCCAGTGCAACACTAAAAAACAAAACACATCAACATCCGGTATCACTTTATTAAGGATCATGTTGAAAATGGTAATATAGAATTATATTTTGTTTCTACTGAATATCAACTAGCTGATTTGTTTACCAAAGCATTAGATGAAAAACGATTTAATTTTTTGGTATACAAGTTGGGTATGTTAAATTATTAGATTTAATAATTCAGTAGTTACAAATTATAAATTTAAATTTAAATTTTTTATTTTGATCCTCATTTGATGTTAAATTCATGAATTTTAAAAGTTTAAATTTTTCGGAATTTAACAGATCTGGATTGTTATGTGCAGGGGGAGAAGAAAATGATTTTATCTGATTTTGAGAAAATCTGATAAATTTTATCTGTTGTTTTGTAGGGGGAACAGACAAGAAAAATAATATATACATCTGAGGGGGAGCTGAATTCCAAACATCAAGGGGGAGCATTTTATGTTTTACAATTTTTTTTTATTAATTTTCAATTTTTTGAACTAGTTAAAATTTGGTTTGAATTTAGTTCTATTTTATTTTGTTTTTGCTTGTGATGTCTACATTTATTATTATTATTTTTTAGTGTTATAATTATTTTTTGGTTTGTTTTATTTCTTTTTAGATGTTAAATTTTTGTTAGGGAAATTTTGTTTTTGGGTTTGTGAGAAATGAGCCTGAAAAGAATAAAAGATTTTGGTGAATGTGGGCCGGGTAAATTTCAAAATTTTGAAATTCAACTATAAGGTTGAATTTCAAATTTCAAATTTCAAATTCAATTTTTCGGTTTCAGCTACTATTCACCATCTTCTTTCCAAACCTTTCTTCCCTCACAAAGAAACCTCCATATCTAACAAGATTTCGACTTTTTCAACAGATTCAGCGACTAAATAGTGAGTTTTAGTTTTGTTTTATGCCTTTTGTTAGGCACAAAAAGGCCTCAGTCAAACCTGTTCTGCATCTGAGGGGGAGATTATTAATCAAACCTGTTGAGACTTTTGAAGGTTGAATTTAAGGCCTGTTATATGCCTTATTGAAACCTGAAAATGATTTGCAATATCAGTGTTGGGAAATAGTTGAAGTACATACAAGCTGTTAGTTTAGACTTCTCAGACTGTTAGTAGATTTTACATGTAAATACAAAGTTCATGCTGCTAGTTGAAGAAACTCAAGCTGCCAGTGTAAAAGTTCAAGCTGCCAGAGCAAAACAACTCAAGCTGCTCAGTTCATGCTGTCAAGAGATTCAAGCTGCTCAACAGTTTCACAAACAGAAAGTGCTGATTTTCAGGAAACGATATCTACATGAAGATTCAAGCATATCTACTATCAGAGAAGTCATAGTTCGTCAAGGAAACATATCAAGAAGCAATATAATTACAGAGAATAGGTCGTTCTATTGTATAGGAGTTTCTGCATATTTTGAGTCTGTAATTGCTTTGTTGATTAAGTTTTCTTAAGCCTCTAAGGTTGTAAAACCCTAAGAACAGTCTGTGTTCTTCGTCTAATCAAACATATTAGAGGTGATTGTAATTGATGAATTCAGCAATACAAACAGTCTTGATTAATTCCTGTGTGTTTATTTATTATTGATTCTGAAAGTTTTTGTTAAAATAATTAAGTGTTATTCCGCAAACTTCTTGATTAAACTTTGATTCAAAGCAAGATTATTGATTTATACTCTGATAAGTTCAAATCAGTTAGTCTTGGTAATTCATATTTTAGATCCTGTCAAGTGGTATCAGAGCCAGGTTAGTCAAACCAGGTTGTTCAAATCAGGTTTTTCACACCAGGTTACTCTTTGTTTTTCAAAGTCAAAAACTTTCTGTTAATTTTTCAATTGTTTTGCAATGGAATTTGAAAATAGCAGCAGTGGATCTGGGCAAGGACTCAAAGTGCCTATGCTCAAGCCCACTGAGTTTGAGATGTGGAAACTCAGGATTCAACAGCATATTCAATTCATTGATTATGCAATATGGGAAGCTGTTGAATTCCCTCCTGTAGTTGATCCAGAACTTGATGATGAGGGAAAACCAGTCAAAACTCCTCCAAAAACTGAACTTGAAAGGAAGGCTAGAATGAATGAAGTGAAAGCACTCACACTATTACAAATAGCCATTCCTAATGCTTATCAACATCAGTTCAAAAAGTTTTATACTGCTCACTCTCTTTGGAATGCCTTAGAGAAGAGGTTTGCTGGTAATGCCAGTACCAAGAGAAATCAAAAAGACCTCTTGAAACAGCAGTATGAAAACTTTTCTGGTGGCAAGAATGAAAACCTCACTCAAATCTTTGACAGGTTCAACAAACTGATAAGTGAACTGGAAAGTGCAAAGGTCAATCTGGATCAAGATGAAGTCAACAGAAAGTTTCTCAGATCTCTTGGAGAAGAATGGACAGTCTATGCTGCACAATGGAGAACAAAAGACACTCTTGATGAGATAGAATTGGATGATCTGTATAACAGTTTAAGAGTGTTTGAGACTGAGATTGATGCTAAAAAGAAATCTTTTTCTTATAATCACAATACTGCTCTTCTATCTTCTGAAAAATCTAATAACTGTGATTCTTTCTCAGGTGGTGATGGCAACTCTGCTGAAACTCACTATGAGGCCTTTGTTGCCAATGATGGATTATTTGCTCTAAATGTTGAAGACTTGGAACAAATTCATCCAGATGATCTTGAAGAGATGGATTTAAAGTGGCAACATGCAATGCTGACCATGAGGGCCAAAAGATTTCTGAAAAGAACTGGTAGGGCCAACTTTCAAGCCAAGACAGAAGGCAAACCATCTTTTGATAAATCAAAAGTGGAATGCTATAAATGCCATAAGCTTGGTCACTTTGCCAGAGAATGTAGATCTCAAGGTCAACAGCCATCAAGGACTTCACAGCCCATCCAAGCGTCCTCATCAACAGCACTTGTCTCTCAAGAAGACAATGTGTTTGACTGGAGTGATCAGACAGAGGAAGAATTTCAAAATCAAGCACTTATGGCAGAAACATCAAATGTCTCCTCCACTGAACTACCATCTGAGGTAAATTCTAAGCTCTGCTCTCAATCATGCAAAAATATGGTTAAAAAATACAGAGATCATAATGAGAGCATGTGCAAAACTCTAGCTAAGATGGAAGAAAGGAGATATGAATACATGCAAGCCATAGAAGATCTGGAAAAACAGATCAATGATTATAAGGACAATGAGATTCAAATGGGTTATGATAGAACCTATCATGAGTGGGGGAAAAAGGAGCTAAATAAGAAAATAGAATCTCTAATTAAAAAGGTAGAAGAGACTGAACAAAAGGTGTTTGAGGCTAATAAGAAGCTAGAATCTGTTAACATAGATCTAGGAAACTTCAAATTAGCAAATCAAAAGCTAGAACACCTAATGGAAGTTCAATTCAAAGATAGAGTGAAATCTCAGGTCAATCCCAAAGAAGGAATAGGATATAAAGCTACTCCACCTCCATACAATAACAAGTACATTCATCCAATGAGTGAGGTTGCTGATAGACTTGTCAATGAACCACTAGATGAGTCTATGACTATTGTAGATCCTATCCTTGATAACAGTCCTGAGTTAAAAGAAGATAAGAGTCAAAATAGAGACTGTGACACAAAGAGTGCACCCATAGAAGTCCAAGTTCCCAGTAAGAAAGGAAAAGAGAAGATGAGTGTATGCAATGCTACTCCACAAGTTTCTGTACATTCTAACTGTAACACTGCATCTTCATCAAAAGGAACTAAAAGAGGTAAAACTGTTTCTATCTGCACATGCCAAAAGCATGGTGTTCAAAAGTTTCCTAAACAACAGCAGGTAAGAGGAAACCAGAGAAACAAGAACCAGAAATTGACAGAAAAGTCTGATGTTCCAATTCAAACTGTCAAAAGATGCTTTCACTGTGGAAGGAAGAATCACTTAGCCAAGGATTGTTTTTACAAACCAGCTGTTGCAAAACAGACTGTGCATCACACAAAATCAAATCCTAATCAGGCAAAGCACTCAAAAGTGAAACCTTCCACAGCAGCTCCAAAGAAAACAGTTGATCACAGATTTTCAAAAGTTAATAAAAAACAGTCCATACATCAAAAACAAGTTTTGGCAAAGCCTAAATCAAGTTTTAAACAAATGTGGTGTGTCAAGGACAAATCTGTTGCTCAAACTGCTAATGCAAAAGATCAGACTGCTAAGTCAAAATCTGATGCTGTTAGTGCAAAAACTGAAACTGTTAGCACTACCAACACAGCTCAAGCTGCTGGGCATCAATCTAGAGCTGCTAGTGAATTATCTGAGACTGTCAGAAGAAAAGATGATCAAAATAGTTGGATACCTCATATTATCACTAAATACTCTCCAAAGACTCCATCAGTTGATCTCACTAAATATAAGAAGTCAAAAACAGTTTTTAGTTATGTCAATGTACAAGGCCAACCCAAAACCAATTTGGTTTGGGTTTACTCCACTACTAACTAAGCTGTTATTTGTGCAGGGCAACCACAGGTCTCCTCATAGATCAAGATGGCATCTGGACAGTGGATGCTCTAGGCACATGACAGGCAATTCTGAATGCTTGTCAAATTTCAAAGGTTTTGATGGAGGTTTTGTTGCATTTGGAGGCAACTCAAAAGGAGGTAAGGTTACAGGTAAAGGTACTGTTAATGCAGGCAACATGACATTCCATGATGTTCTGTATGTTGAACAGCTTAAGTACAATTTATTGAGTGTCTCTCAAATCTGTGACAAACAAAACATTGTTCTGTTCACAGATTCTGAGTGCATTGTTCTTTCAAAGGATTTCAAAGTTCCTGAAAAACTTGTTTTACTAAGAACACCAAGAAAGGACAATGTTTACTGCCTGGACACAGATCTCTTGACTAAATCAAATACTTTAAGCTGTTTAATATCCAAAGCATCATCAAATGAGTCTGCTCTTTGGCATAGAAGGATGTGTCACATGAACTTCAAGTCCATGAATGCTTTAGTTAAAAAGAATCTGGTAAGAGGATTACCACAAAAGGAGTTCATTTGTGATGATCATTGTGTAGCATGTCTTAAAGGTAAGCAACACAAAACTTCTCATAAGACCAAAGAAGTGAATTCAATTTCATTTGTTCTTCAGTTGCTACATATGGATCTATTTGGTCCAACATCTGTTTTGAGTTTGAATAAAAGGGCATACTGTTTAGTCATTGTTGATGATTTTACCAGATTTACTTGGGTATACTTTCTTAGGTCCAAAGATGAAACTGCTGAGCTAGTTAAGTCTTTTGTCCTTAAGATAGAAAACCAATCCAATTCCAAAGTTAAGGTGATAAGATCAGACAATGGAACTGAATTTAAAAATCACATTCTAAACAGTTTTTGTGAGTCCAAAGGCATTGCTAGACAATATAGTGCACCAAGAACACCACAGCAAAATGGTGTAGCTGAAAGAAAGAACAGAACATTAATTGAGGCTGCTAGAACAATGCTAGCTGATTCAAATCTGCCAATGACTTTCCGGGCAGAAGCTGTTAATGCAGGCAACATGACATTCCATGATGTTCTGTATGTTGAACAGCTTAAGTACAATTTATTGAGTGTCTCTCAAATCTGTGACAAACAAAACATTGTTCTGTTCACAGATTCTGAGTGCATTGTTCTTTCAAAGGATTTCAAAGTTCCTGAAAATCTTGTTTTACTTAGAACACCAAGAAAGGACAATGTTTACTGCCTGGACACAGATCTTTTACCTAAGTCAAATACTTTAAGCTGTTTAATATCCAGAGCATCATCAAATGAGTCTGCTCTTTGGCATAGAAGGATGTGTCACATGAACTTCAAGTCCATGAATGCTTTAGTTAAAAAGAATCTGGTAAGAGGATTACCACAAAAGGAGTTCATTTGTGATGATCATTGTGTAGCATGTCTTAAAGGTAAGCAACACAAAACTTCTCATAAGACCAAAGAAGTAAATTCAATTTCATCTGTTCTTCAGTTGCTACATATGGATCTATTTGGTCCAACATCTGTTTTGAGTTTGAATAAAAGGGCATACTGTTTAGTCATTGTTGATGATTTCACCAGATTTACTTGGGTATACTTTCTTAGGTCCAAAGATGAAACTGCTGAGCTAGTTAAGTCTTTTGTCCTTAAGATAGAAAACCAATCCAATTCCAAAGTTAAGGTGATAAGATCAGACAATGGAACTGAATTTAAAAATCACATTCTAAACAGTTTTTGTGAGTCCAAAGGCATTGCTAGACAATATAGTGCACCAAGAACACCACAGCAAAATGGTGTAGCTGAAAGAAAGAACAGAACATTAATTGAGGCTGCTAGAACAATGCTAGCTGATTCAAATCTGCCAATGACTTTCTGGGCAGAAGCTGTTAATACAGCCTGTTATGTTCTAAATAGGGTTCAAGTAGTTCAATCACAAGGGAAAACTCCCTATGAGTTATTCCATAACAAAAGTCCCCTAATAGCTTTCTTCAAGCCCTTTGGATGCCCATGTACTATCCTTCACACTAAGACTCACTTAGGGAAGTTTGAAAGTAAGGCAGAAGAAGGATTCTTTGTAGGATACTCAACTCAAAGCAAAACCTATAGAGTATACAACAGTGTGTCTAAAACAATTGAAGAAAGTGCCAATGTTGAGTTTAATGAAAATACTGCTAATATCAAAGGCACTGGCCCTGATTGGTTGTTTGATTTAGATTCACTAACAAATTCTCTGAGCTTTGTTGAGTATACTGCAGAAGCTGATGCATACAGGGTTGAAGCTGCTAACACGAATTCTCATGCTGCCAATACAATTTCTCATGCTGTTGGCACAAAGTTTCAGACTACTGCAGATTCAACAAGTTGGGATGATTTCACCACTATACCACTTCTGTCATGTGATCCTCCAGGGGTCCTGAATGCTTCACTTAATGCAAATCCAGACACTGAAGTGCCATTCCCAAGTCCTGACAGTACAGCTCCAACACAAAAGGAAACAGTCACAGATTGTAGGCTAGCAGTCCCAACAGCTTCTCAAGCTGTTAGCCTAGAAACTCATGCTGTTCCAGAAACTGAACCATTTACTGGTTCTGATGGAGATGATACAAACCTTGGAACTTCTTTTCAAACAGAGAGAGAGCCCACACTAAGAGTTCACAAGTATCACCCTCTCAATCAAATACTGGGTGATCCAAGCACTCCTGTTCAAACAAGGAAAATGGTTCACAATGAGACTGCTGCTGCTGAACAAGCAGTTTCTGAATTCAGTCTAGCCGCTTTTGAACATGCCTGTTTTATGTCTCAACTAGAACCCAAAAAGGCATCAGAAGCACTAAAAGATTCATCCTGGATTGAAGCCATGCAAGAAGAGCTTTTACAGTTGAAAATTCAAAATGTATGGACTCTGGTGGATCTTCCTAAAGGAAAAAGAGCAATAGGTACAAGATGGGTGTTCAGAAACAAGAAGGATGAGAGAGGGATAGTCATCAAGAACAAAGCAAGACTAGTAGCACAAGGGTACACTCAAGAAGAGGGAATAGATTATGATGATGTTTTTGCTCCAGTAGCAAGAATTGAAGCCATCAGACTATTTCTAGCATATGCAAGTTTCAAAGGATTTAAAGTGTATCAAATGGATGTTAAGTCTGCTTTCCTGTATGGGACAATTGAAGAGGAAGTATATGTGTGTCAACCTCCTGGTTTTGAAGACTACAAGTATCCAGACAGGGTGTACAAGCTAGACAAAGCTCTCTATGGTCTTCACCAAGCCCCCAGAGCATGGTATGACACACTGTCATCATATCTTCTACAGAATGGATTCAAGAGAGGCACTCTGGACAAAACACTCTTCACTAAATCCATCAAAGCTGAGATTCTACTTGTCCAAATCTATGTTGATGACATCATCTTTGGCTCAACTAATGATAGTTTGTGCAAAGAATTTGAGGCCCTAATGCACAAAAAGTTTCAAATGAGTTCAATGGGGGAACTCACATTCTTTCTAGGGCTGCAGGTTAAACAGAAGCCTACTGGTCTATTCATAAGTCAATCAAAGTATGTCAAAGACATATTGGAAAAGTTTGGCTATCAAGACACAAAGGTTGCAAGCACTCCAATGGATCCTCATAAACAGCTCCATACAGACAAAGATGGCATAGATGTGGATATTCATCTATACAGATCCCTTATAGGATCTCTCATGTATCTAACATCTTCAAGACCTGATATTATGTTTGCTGTCTGTGTGTGTGCTAGGTTTCAATGCTCTCCAAAGGATTCTCACTTGGTTGCTGTTAAGAGAATCTTTAGATATCTTAAAGGCCAACCACATTTAGGTCTATGGTATCCTAAAGACTCTCCTTTTGAACTAACTGCTTATTCTGACAGTGACTATGGTGGATGCAACATTGATAGAAAATCCACAACTGGTGGATGTCAATACTTAGGAGCAAGACTGGTCTCTTGGCAATGCAAAAAGCAAACAACTGTCTCCACATCATCCACTGAAGCAGAATACGTAGCAGCTGCAAGCTGCTGCTCCCAGGTAATGTGGATTCAAAATCAGCTAAGAGACTATGGTATGAATTTCTTATCCACTCCTATTTATATTGACAATTCAAGTGCAATTAGCATTGTGCAAAACCCAGTGAAATTCCCAAAAACCAAGCATATAGAAATCAGGTTTCACTTCATCAGAGATTGTAATGAAAAGAAGTTAATCCAAGTTACCAAAATACATACAGATGATCAGCTAGCTGATCTATTTACAAAACCTTTTGATGTGGGAAGGTTCACTTTCCTAATATCAAATATTGGTATGGTAAACATGGATTAATTGCTTTTCATTATTATCGACTCAGTATGCTAATTTAAGGGGGAGACACTGTTCCATTGAAAAGTTGCACAATTTTACACTAACAGCATGAGTATTTTCTCATGCTGCTAGTTCATTTTCTCGGACTGCTAGTTATTTTCACTTGATCTGTCAAAGTATGCAGGGTATTTGGGTAATCTTCAAAATGTGTGCGCGGGACCCAACCTTTCAAAACCTTTAAAGGTCCCAGTTTCGTTCAGTTGTAACTACTTGTTACATATTCTTCTTCCACGGCCTTCTGCTTTCTCTCTGAACGAATCACACATTCTTCTTTCAAACCCTAAAACCATCGTTTGTTCATCCATGGAGTTCGTAAAAGAACACAACTGCCTCCCATACACTCTGAAACACGCTGAACTCCAACCGTTCCATGCAATAATGGATTTCCTCAGGCACTCCCATATCCATCATGCACTATCCATAAACCCTACTATATACATCTCCCATATAGAACAGTTTTGGAACCATGCATCTGTTCAAACCATCAATGGAGTGCCTACCCTCCTTTCCAAGATTGATGGAACTTATATCCATATCACTGAGGAGTCCATCCGACATCACTTGCATCTTCAAGATGCCACAGGTATAACTGACCTAACCCTTGATGCTTTACATACAGGTCTATTTAATATCGATTATAGGGGTCCTGCTGATTCTTTTACTTTCTTAAAAGCCCATTTTTCTCCTAAATGGAAATTTCTTGTACATATCATTCAGCAGTGCATAAGCCCCAAAAGAACTGGTTGGTCTGAATTTTCATCTAACATTGCCACTGCCTTAGTGTGCTTTTCCACAGGCCAACGGTTCAATTTTTCCAACATGATTTTTCAGGGGATGTTAAGGCATCATTCCCTAAAGAGTGGGAAATTTTTGATGTATCCTAAATTTTTAGCAGAAATCATTGCACACACCTGCACATCTTCTCATACACATAAAAGGATACATGTTTCCCACAGGCACTCACTAGCCTCTATTAAGAGACTTTTGAAACATAGTGCCAACTTTTTGAGTGTTGATGTTCCATTGCCTTCTACAATGATGAACATTATTCCACAACACAGAGGAGAGGGTCCTGAGCAGGCTCAGCCTATCATCACTGCTACACCCCCAGGACCCCAACCCCCTCCTCCCGATACACAAACTCCCTCTGATCCTTTTGTACAGCCAACACGCCCACTCAGAAACATATACAAAAGAAAAAGGGGACCAGGAGCTCCTTCCTCCTCCTCCCATCAGCAAGAGCCATATATCCCTGTGCAGGAGGATACTCCTGCACAGAATATCCAAAGGGAACCAGTTGAGGACACTCCCATTCTCTCTCAGGAGGTGAACATCTCTTCAGAGATGGTTCATATGGGTTCTGTGGCTGGCACTACTGATGTCTCTGCACAAGAGGCACAGGACAGTGCCAACATAGCTAAGACCACGCCCATGGCAACAGCAAGTGTGCAAACACAAGCTGGAAGTCCCCAGAACCAAGAAAAGAGGGGCCCAGAAGTTTCTACCTCTGGTCTTAATGTCAGTGATAGATCACAAGCACCTCAGGTGTTCTCTGATCTTGAGGCTAGTCTGCAACAAATGCTCTTAACGGATCCCAGACTCAAACCTGTTGTAGCTATGTTGGACCATCAAATGTCCATCATTGCTGCACAGGGGGCTCAAATTTTTGCTCTCAAGCAGGCAGATGCTGCTCAAAATAAGCGAATGGATTATCTTCACAGAGGCTTCACACTCTGTGGAAATAAAATTATGAAGTTAGAGCAGATGATTCAAACCCAAGGGGCAAAGGTTGTGGTTTCTTCTGACCAAACCAATGCTTCCAAAAAGGGGGAGAATCAGGAGGTTCCCACATCAGTCCAAGCAGCTCCAACAACAACAGTCCAAGCAGCACCAACAGTTCCAGTTTCTAGGCTAGCAGTCCCAACAGCTTCTCAAGCTGTTAGCCTAGAAACTCAAGCTGTTCCTTCAAAAGCCACTGGAGTTGTGATCAGAGAAGGAATTCAAGCTTCATCAAGCACAGTCCAAGCTACAACATCTGCTACAAAAGACAAGGGCAAGGGCATTCTCATTGAGTCTCCAAAGCATAAATTTTCCTCAAAAGAAGCCCAAATTGCCTTTGATGCTGAAGTTGCCAGAAAAATAGCAGAAGAACAAGACAAAGAATTAGAGCAGCAAGCCCAAACCCCAATGGATGATGATGAGACTTTAGGTGATTACTTAAAGGGGTTTGTGGTCAAGCAAGGAGCAAGGAAAAGAAAGATGCCAACAGGGCACTCCAAGGCTGAGCATAGAAGATTTCTTATCAATTTTGCCTTTGCAGCAGGTATTCCAAAGAAAATGGCTCAGTCCATGTCTACTGAAAGGCTGCAGGAGATTCATGATAAGGAGATGGACAAAAGACAGAGAACAACAGTCTCTCCAGAAGCTCAACCATCCCAAGAAGTCCAACCAACAACCCAATCAGTCCAAACTGAAGCTGGTGTCAGTGCACCTACTCCCACTGATCAAGCAGCTGTCCCTATTCCTTCATCGGTTACGAGAGTGCTCTTTGAGCAACAACTACAAAAGGCTATGGAGATAGAGAAGCTGATTGATCAGTATGATTTTACAAAGCCTCAAATTAACTACTGGTTTGCTAAGTCAGTGGATGACCGTGACTTGAGAATAAAGTTTGTAATCAGAAGAGAGTCCAGACCTGAAGAAGAGTATGACACTTTTTGGCAGATAGTACAGAAGCTGACCAGAGATGAATTGATAAAGATGTACAATATAGGGTCAGTTACACAAGTAAGGTCTGCTCTTCCACAAGTCAAGCAACTCATCAAAGATGTAAGTACAGTGGTTGATTCTGAGTTTGCAAGACAAGAGATAAAAGATGCTGAAAAGAAAGGGAAAAAGATCAAGCAGATTGATCTGTTTGTCAAATCAAAGACATTCAGAATCAAATTCACAGATGGGTCTGGTATTTTCTTCAATCTTGAGTATTTAAATTTTTCAAAAGATATGCTGCTGAAAATCAAATCAGCTAGAATATCTTGTGATAAAGAAGAGATGAAGAGAGAATTTTTGAAGGCTATAGATCATAAGCTTGCACAGTTGTGAGTTTTTGAAAGCCTTGGTTTGTAAATAACTGTTTACTTATTCATTTCCATTTTTTTTATAGAACTTAAAGTCTTGTAAAGAATTTAAGTTAGGGGGAGATTGTTGGGAAATAGTTTAAGTACATACAAGCTGTTAGTTTAGACTTCTCAGACTGTTAGTAGATTTTACATGTAAATACAAAGTTCATGCTGCTAGTTGAAGAAACTCAAGCTGCCAGTGTAAAAGTTCAAGCTGCCAGAGCAAAACAACTCAAGCTGCTCAGTTCATGCTGTCAAGAGATTCAAGCTGCTCAACAGTTTCACAAACAGAAAGTGCTGATTTTCAGGAAACGATATCTACATGAAGATTCAAGCATATCTACTATCAGAGAAGTCATAGTTTGTCAAGGAAACATATCAAGAAGCAATATAAATACAGAGAATAGGTCGTTTTATTGTATAGGAGTTTCTGCATATTTTGAGTCTGTATTTTCTTTGTTGATTAAGTTTTCTTAAGCCTCTAAGGTTGTAAAACCCTAAGAACAGTCTGTGTTCTTCGTCTAATCAAACAGATTAGAGGTGATTGTAATTGATGAATTCAACAATACAAACAGTCTTGATTAATTCCTGTGTGTTTATTTATTATTGATTCTGAAAGTTTTTGTTAAAATAATTAAGTGTTATTCCGCAAACTTCTTGATTAAACTTTGATTCAAAGCAAGATTATTGATTTATACTCTGATAAGTTCAAATCAGTTAGTCTTGGTAATTCATATTTTAGATCCTGTCAATCAGCCTGAAGCTGTTCTATGTGTTGCATGTGTTGCAACAAAGGCAGTTTTGCCCAAGTTGTTCAGTCTGCTGAACAGGCTGGACATAAACTGTCTACGCTGCTCTACACTGTTGAGCAGCTTGGGCAGTTTACAAGTGTTCTGTTCTTTGTGAACAGAACCTGTTCTTTGTGAACAGGCTAAACACTTTATGGAATATGTTTCCAAGTCCTCATGTATTGTTTTTGACTACAAGATCAGTTTACAAAGTCGAAGACAAAATGGAAATCAGAACTGCTCAGCCTGCCTAAGCTGTTCCGTTACATGAAGACAAAAGGATATTTGAAAAAAGGGTGACAGACCTTTTTCTTATATCAAAATAGGCCTTTACAAAGGAAGAAAAACACAAAGTTGACATTCCTTATTTAGTTAAAGGCAATGCAACAGTAGACAAAGTGAAAAGACAAAAGTTCTGCCCACATGAAGACAAGTCTGCTTTTTAGAATGTGTAGAAAAGGTTATGTTGTCTTTTCAACCAGACTTTACCTTTTTCATTCCGTCTAATGAAGAAGCTTCACTTAGATCCTCTGAGTGAGTATAAAAAGAAACTTCCAAGGATTGAAAGATTAAGCCAAAAAGCTAAGTGCTGAAACCAAGAGTGAACGTGCATTCAAGTGTGTCTTTCATGCATGCAAGTCTGCTTGAATAAAATAGTGCTCAGTGTCTAAGCTGTTCTTGTTCAAGTTGTTCCTCTGAGTCTTGTAAACACAGTGAGTGATTCTTAGTGAGTGTATTCATTGTAATTAGTTTAAGTCAGTCTTAGACTAGTTAAACTTACTGTTGTATCTGTCATCTCAGCTTGAACCTTTCCGCATTCAAGCTCGTTTGTAATTAACATTTGTTGATAATACATACAAATATTGAGAAAATTGTGTGTAGTTTTTTTTAAATAGATGTATTCACCCTTCCTCTACAACTTAAAGCTATATACTTGGGATATCTTTTGGGACCTATAACTGGTATCAGAGCAGGCTAGAGTGTGTGTCATTCTAGATCTCTCATTCTCCCAAAGTTTCCATGGACAACAGTGCTGCAAGTTTCTCATACTATGATAATGTCTCAATGGGCAAACCTCCAAAGTTCAATCATCAGAACTTTTCTGGTTGGAAGTGCAGAATGATGCTCTACTTAGAGAATCTGGATGTGCAACTACTAGAGATTGTAATGGAGGGTCCCTATGTGCCAACCTCTGTTACAACCATAACTCCCTGCTGTTGAAGGAGCTGCTCCTGAAATCAGAACATTTGAGAAAGCAAAAGCTCAATGGTCTGATGAAGACAAAAGACTGGTGGCTCTTGATGCAAAGGCCAGAAATAACCTGGTTATCTCTCTACCTGATGATGTGTTCAAACAGGTTGAGAAGATGAAGACTGCAAAGGAGATGTGGGATACTTTTTGTACTGTCTATGATGGACCCACAATCACATTGGACAACAGGATTAATAATCTTGTTAGACAGTATGAACTCTTCTTTGCAAAACCATAGGAGACTCTCACTGAAACCTACACCAGGTTTACTGCTCTTGTAAATGATCTCAAAGCTGTTGGGATCACCAAGGACAGCCTGACTCTGGTAAACAAGTTCTTAGATGTTCTGCCTGAAGAATGGAATTATTTTTCTACAATTTTAAGGAATTCAAGTACCATCAGAAGTATGGATCTTGTTAACTTATATGGATCCTTACTGAATGATGAGCAGTCCAGGCAACAGAAGAGAAATGCCTTGGAAATATCTAAGAAAGGTGCAGCCTTTGTGGCCAGTGTGAGACAACCTGTAAATCAAGTGAGTGATGTGTTCACTCAACCTGATCAACAGGCTGATGATAAGGAGGAAATGTCTGATGAGGAAGAAAATGCAGATATTGTTGAACTGGATGATGAGCAAATGATAGCCATGCTTGTCAAAAGGTTCAACAAGAAAAGGTTTGGAAGAAACATGTTGCATGGTAGTTCAAACGCTGTCAAAAAGAAAGCATTTGGTAAGACCAAAGCTGAGTGCTTTAAATGTGGCAAACCTGGCCATATAGCAGCTGACTGTGTGTCAAAAGCTGTTGGTCAGTCATCCAAACCACACAAGACAAACAGGGATGATGGCTATAGGGTTAAGTACCTTATGGCTATGGCTAAGCTGAGAAAGTTGGAAAACTCAGTGGTTCCAATCGGCAATAGGGACTTATGGCAGAGACTTGTGACTGGGAGGAGTCTGATTCATCATCTGATGAAGAAGACAATAACTGTCTGATGGCCAACACTGATGTCCCATCAACCAGCAACTTCAAACAGGATCTGGCTGAAGCTGAAGCTTTTAGCAGCTTGGAGAACTGGAACCCTACAATGATGTATAAGGTACACAATTTTATGGATTAAAGTTCTGAAGAAAAAGTTAAAAATGTTTGAATATATGCTTGTTGATCTGAAAGCTGCTGTTGAGAAGCATGCTGTTTTATTATCTGAACTCTCTAAGCTTAAAACTGATATTGAAACAAAATCTAGTAAACTGGACAGTTTCCATAAGTTGGAAGCTGAGCTTGATGAATTAAAACACATCAATTCCATTTTATTTGAAGAAAAGAGAGAAACAGATTTAAAACATGCTAAGCTTCAAAAGATAGTTGACTCTTGGTGCCAGTCTGCACAAAAAGTCAGCCACTGCATAAGTCAGCAGATTCCTGCACAAATCCAAGCCTATCTTGGAGGGGATCTTGACACAGCAACTTCCATTGTTGAGGTTAATAATTTAAAAGAAGACTTTTCCACTCTTGGTGAGCTTCCAAACACTTTTATCCAAAAAGTGAATGGCAATTTAATCTCAACAAACAGGTTTTTCAGGCCTCAAAACACTGACAGCTCGTGTGAACCTAGCACAAAAGTTGCTGATGAAATAAGTTTTCCATCAAATAAGCTTGCCAAGTGCTCTACTGATTCACACAAGCAAAAGAAAGGAAAGCATGTCCAAACTGCAACTGTGGACACCAAACCTGTTGACAAAACAGGCTTTGGGTCTAAAGCTGATGTAAAAAAGCATACTAATCCTTTTAATGCTGAACATTTTGAAAATAAGTTTTCAAAAGGTAAGCAGTCTGCCTTTAACAAGGGTAAGTCTCATGTTGAAGGCAAACCTGCTGTGATTTCAAATAAGTTTTTTGATCATAGTGGTAAACTGGTTTTAAATGAGAATACGTTTTTTAAAATCAGAAATAATGATTATGTTGATAGGCAACATCAATCACATCTCAGGAAGGGCAAAGGCAAAGCCATTGCTCAGCCTGAGAGAGTTGGGAATAAGTTTCCTAAACCTGTGGAAGTTCATTAGCCAATTAAGCTTCCTATCTTTGACATCTGTCCTCCTAAAAAGAGGAAAGAAGAGACAGGCAAAGCTGTTGCTATTGAACCCTCCACTCAAGCTGTTGATTCATCAAATAGTAATAAGTTTGCTAAACCTGCTGATAGAATCAACAGAAATAACTCAGAATGTGTTTCTGAAAGGTCTTCTTCCAAAAATGCTAAGAGGAGAAAATGCTATAAATGTGGAATGAAGACACATCTGGCCAAAGACTGTCCTGAAACTAAGGACATGAGGCCTGCTGACTCTGATGGTTCCCTCACAGCTAACATAAACAGTGTTGAAAACATCTTAGTCAATGAGAGTGGTATCCAAACAGATACCACTCAAATAGGGAATATTAGTGTTGATATCACAAGTCCATCAACAAATGTTGATGAAGTAGGAGAACTCATCTCTGTGATGAGTTCCCCTAAAAATGACTAATATTCTTCTTGTCACTCTGCAGGAAAAACAACCATCCCAGGTTTGGTACTTGGACAGTGGCTACTCAGGGCACATGACAGGTTGTAAGGATCTGCTGAGTGATCTCAGGCCTGAAAAAGGGCCAAAAGTCACATTTGGTGACAATGTACAGGGATCCACTGAGGGATATGGAACTCTTAAAGCTGGTGCTGCAGTGTTCAAAAGAGTAACCTATGTGGTTGGGCTAAAACATAACCTTGTTAGCATAAGTCAACTGTGTGATGCTGGCTACAAAGTTAACTTTGATGAGCACCTGGGTTACATATTGGATCCCAAGGCAAAGTTGTGCTGTGTGCTCAATCAAAGAAAGGTGTATATGTTGTGGACATGCAATCTGCTGATCCCACAACTGAAACCTGTTTTCTCACAAGAACAAATGCTGACTTAAACTGGTTATGGCACAAAAGGCTGTCACACTTGAACTTGAAGAACCTAAACAAACTCTGTAAGAAAGAGTTGGTGACAGGTTTGCCTTCTATGACCTTTGTTAAAGATAAACTCTGCACAGCTTGTGAGAAAGGCAAGCAGAGGAAATCATCTTTTAGATCCAAACATAACTTTTCTATTGATACTCCTCTCTTCTTAATCCATATGGACTTGTTTGGACCTGTCAATGTCCCAAGTCTAGGAGGAAGAAGATACACTCTAGTAATGATTGATGAGTTGTCCAGGTACACATGGGTTATCTTCTTGAAGAGCAAAGGAGAGACTGCCAGAGAAATTATTGGATTTGTGAAAAAGATGGAAATGCTGAACTCTGCCCAAGTGAAGCAGCTTAGAAGTGATCATGGTACTGAATTCAGAAACAGTACTCTTGAGGACTTTTGTGAAGAGAAAGGAATCACTCAAAACTCTTCAGCTGTAAGAACTCCACAACAAAATGGAGTTGCTGAAAGGAGAAACAGAACTCTCATTGAAGCTGCTAGAACCATGCTGTGTGCATCTGGTTTACCTTCGTCATTCTGGGCTGAAGCTGTTAACACTTCCTGCTTCACCCAAAACAGATCCTTAGTGGTGAAAAGGTTCAACAAGACCCCCTATGAGCTGCTCAAAGGGAGGAAGCCAAATGTCAGTTACTTCCATGTATTTGGTTGTCCCTGCTTCATTCTGAATCAAAGGGACCAATTGGCAAAGTTTGAACCAAAAGCTGATGAAGGTGTGTTTGTTGGCTACTCTGCTATCTCCAAAGCCTACAGAGTGTACAACAACAAAAGAAAGGTGATAGATGAATCTATCAATGTCACCTTTGAAGAGTCCAAGAATGCTTCCACCAAAGCTGTTCCTGAATCGGTTTCAGGAGAATTAAACTTTGATGATCTGATGCATTCAAACAGTGAAGAGGACTCAACAGCTTCCACAACACCCAGTGTGGAACCTGTTAACCATGATGGGCATGATGATGACTATGTCAATACATCCTGTGTGAATAAGTGTACTGACTTAATCACAACTGCATGTCCTGAACCTATCAATGCTGATTTTCCTAGTTCCTCTGCTGATATGTTCAACAGTGGTCAGTCGTGTTCAACAAGTGAACATGCTCAAGACAACAGTGTGTCTGAAAATTTTGAGAGCTGTTCAACAGGACCTGCTGAAGCTGCTGATAACTCAGGAGAATCATCATTGAAGAATGATCCTAAGTGGATCAGATGTCACCCCAATGATGAAATAATTGGTGACATCAACAAAGGGGTACAAACAAGGTGGGACAGCTTAGGGAACTTCTGTATGTTTTCTAGTTTTGTTTCACTCATGGAGCCAAAGAAAGTGGATGAAGCACTAAAAGATGCCAATTGGATCACTGCCATGCAAGAAGAACTCAATCAGTTTGAGAGAAACAAGGTATGGAAGCTGGTCCCTGCTCCTAAAGGTAAAACTATAATTGGCACTAAATGCGTTTTCAAGAATAAAATGGATGAGCAAGGTCATGTCATAAGAAATAAGGCAAGACTGGTTGCTCAGGGTTATAGACAGGAGGAAGGAATTGACTATGATGAAACATTTGCTCCTGCGGCCAGGCTAGAAGCAATTCGTTTGTATCTAGCCTACGCTGCGCATAAGAGCATTAAGGTATTTCAAATGGATGTGAAGAGTGCATTTTAGAATGGGAAGCTGCAAGAAGAAGTTTATGTCAAGCAGCCTCCAGGTTTTGAAAATGAACAACATCCAGGTTTTGTCTGTAAGTTGGACAAAGCACTCTATGGTCTCAAACAAGCCCCTAGAGCCTGGTATGACACTCTTACTGAATTCCTTATGAGCAATGGGTATTCCAGAGGTAAAGTGGATACCACACTGTTCATAAAGAAGGTGAAATCTGATATTATGCTTGTTCAAATTTATGTGGATGATATAATATTTGGTTCTATCAATGGGCAGTTATGCAAGAATTTTTCATACTCATGAAATCCAAATATGAAATGAGTATGACGGGAGAACTTACTTTCTTTCTAGGATTACAGGTTAAACAAACCTCAACTGGAATTTTTATAAATCAAAGAAAGTATACCTTAGATCTCTTGAAAAAGTTTAAATTTGATCAAAGTTCTCCTATTAAAACCCCAATGGCAACCAATGTAAAATTGGATGCTGATGCCAGTGGCAAAGCTGTTTCAGTAACAGCTTACAGAGGTATGATTGGGAGCTTGCTATATTTAACTGCTAGTAGACATGATATTATGTTTGCCACCTGTTTGTGCTAGGTTCCAAGCTGATCCAAAGGAATCTCATCTAGCTGCTGTTAAAAGAATCTTCAGATACCTGAAGGGTACACCAGGTTTGGGTCTTTGGTATCCCAAAGACTCAAGCCTTGAAATAACAGGTTATTCAGATTCTGATTTTACAGGCTGCAGGCTAGATAGGAAAAGCACAACAGGTGGGTGTCAACTCCTTGGTGGTAAGTTGATAAGTTGGTGTAGCAAGAAACAGAACTCAGTGTCTACTTCTACTGCTGAAGCTGAGTATATTGCTGCTGGCAGCTGCTGTGGGCAGATTCTGTGGATGCAGCATCAGCTTGAAGACTTTGGGCTTGTGTATAGGAAAATTCCTATTCTGTGTGATAACACCAGTGCCATAGCCATTTCCAACAATCCAGTATTTCATTCAAGAACAAAGCATATTGAGGTCAGACATCACTTCATCAGGGATCACATTCAGAAAGGTAATGTGGAGGTAAGCTTTATTTCCACTAATAAACAGCTTGCAGACATTTTCACCAAACCTCTTGATGAAACCAGATTTAATTACCTTGTCAGTAATCTGGGCATGTTAAACAAAAGTGACTAAGTGTCCTCAAAGGTCTAAGGCTTTGTATGTCTCACACTCCTCAAGTTTCTCAGAACAGCTTAGACAGAACAGGCTATGCATGTTTTGTACTTAGCCATTTTTCTGAAATCCTTGAACAACTTGAACATACAACAGGCTGAACAAAAACAGTTTATCCGTCCAGCCTGCTCTGATGGTCCATTCTTCACTCTGCTCTTTCCCTCACACTGATTTACAAGACATTGTCTTGTAACCTGATCAGCTATTGAACACAACCTGTTCCTACATGGCTGAACAGGTTGAGGGAACAGCTTGAAGAATGAACAGCTTGTGATGACCCTGCTCATCACAGGTTTGACCAACAGCTTAGACCAACAGTTTTTAATTACCTTTCTTCACAATTAAGTTACTTAATTTCTGTTTTTATTTAACTTAATTACTGCGGATAATGTGGGTTACGTGTGTTAGTGATTAAAAAGGGCTCAGGTGGTCTGACATGGAAAACCGTTCCGTTTTCCGTTAACGACTTTTTCAAATCAAACCGCCCAAATGTTTCTCTCTCATACCCTCTCACATTCAAATCCTATAAATACCTCATACTGTTTCATCTTCGTCTTCCTCACTACTATCATAAACCTCCTAAGAACCCTAAAAAATCGACAAAGTGTCCTGTGCTTCTGCTATTCTCACTACTTTTAGAATGGCTCACAGAAACAACCCCTTCCTACTAGTATTTGTTGGTGATGATGTGCAGAAACATTCATCAGTCACCATAATGCTAACCCTCAAACCCACTAACTACATTGCAAACCTCACAATCCCCAAAAACTATGTGGGGAAAGGTTATGACCAAATGGTGGAGTTCTTGACAGTTCATCCGTTGAACTATGCCATGACTGCTACTCCTGGTGTCCTATACCAGGAGATGGTGTACGAGTTTTGGTACACTTGTTCCTACAACCCCAACACCAAAGTCATCAAAGGGACTATTCTCAATGGACTCAGACCATTGAGATCACTATTGATCTTCTCAGGGAGGTTCTTCATCTGCATGTTGCTGATTCATATGACATGCCTCAGCCTGAAAATGAACAAATGGGCAATCTGCTACGCTTCTGTGGTGTAGCAGAACCCAAAATTGGTGCTACGCTGTTCAGGAAGGATCTGTCTCCTACCTACAGCTTTCTATTTGCCTCAGTGATGATGAGCTTCAGCAGCAAAGTTGGTTCATTTGATCAACTGAGCCGTGATGAAATCCCAATAGTCCTACAAGTGGTGGATGGGACTACAATGGACATGGCTAAGTGGATCTTTCTGAACTTGAGGAACCTGGTGCAGCTGGAGACAAGACCAGCTGCTATTCGATACCCCAGGTTTCTGAGCCTCATATTTAGACACATATGTGGTGAGCACTTGTACAACTCTCAGCCTTTACTTCATACTGCTGCCTTCCCTGTAATAGGGACTAGAGTTTTCTACACTGCTGTTCTTCCAAATGAGCCTCCTCTGTCAACACCAATGAGGAGGTTGTTAGGATTGGTGGAAGGACCCTCTGCTGTGAGGGAGGATCCAGAAGCTGCTCCCAAGGCAAAATCCAAAGCCAGGTCCAAGCATATTAAAAGGACCATGGCAACCACTGAAGCTGGGCCTGTGCAAAAGAAGGCCAAAACAGCTCCGTTTGAGTCTGCACCCTTAGCCTCTGTGGCTGAGGGGGAGCAGACTCCTCACCCTGGGTCATCTGTTGACCCTGAAGCCTTTGTGGCTGGTGCTTCTGTGGCACCTGAGACCATGGAACAGGCCAACCCAACTGTTCCTGACCCAGTCTCAAACCCTGTCCAAACAGATCCTATCACCTCTCCACAATCACCCACTTCATCCATCCAATACCAACGCAAATCTCTAGCCTAAAGAAAATCAGCCAAACCAACCAGCTCCTCTGTTCCCTCTCAACAGGGTTCAGTTGTAAGAGAAGCCAGCCCTGCTGCCTCTCCTATTTTGAGAGAAGGTTCAGCACCATTGGAGCCTGCTTCACTCCAACCTGAGTCCACCTAGAGTTAGCCTAGACCCTCTGGTTCCTCCCAACAGGAGCCTGTTGTACAAACGGAGACAACCACCTCAACTATTCCAGCCTCACAACAGGCTGAGAATATTGAAAGACAGGAGCCCTCTCCACTCCATACTGAGTCCACAATGTCCCCACCTCAAACTTTCTTACACCCTGAGTCTGCACGAGGTGCCCACACTGCTGGTATAGACCAATCAGCAGTTCAGCCTCAAATTTCTGCTCCCCATGATACAGCTGTTCTACACTAAACAGCTGTTGAGGGACCAACAACCCAAGCTGATGAACCTCAGGGAACATACCATCCCTTTTGGTGAGGCTGCTCCTTCTATGCAAACTCCATCAGCAGGTTTCACCACTGCTGATGTTGAAATGCATATCCCATCTCCCCATGATGAGGTGCTTTTACACCAAGGGACTGCAGAGGGAACACCCACTGGCCTTCATGAAGGTGTTGCCACACAAGCAGCATCTGAAAGGCCCCCAACATCAACCCCTTCTCCTGATGATGCAGCTACAGCCGCTGCTGAGGAACCCTTTGACCCCTCCAAGCTGGGCCACATTACTTTTGCCCAGGCTATGGAGCTTCTCTCAAATGTTCCTCTCCCGTCTCCATCACATCCTCATACACCAGCCTCATCATCTTCTTCTCCATCAACCCAATCTAAACAATCCACCCATACACCTCCCTCCCCTAAAGACCTGCCTTTGAATGATCAGCTTTCCCTACTGACCAACAAAGTTGGTTCTTTAGAAACATCTATGTCCTCTCTACCCTCTCTTATCTCAGACTCTGTGTCTGAACAGCTTAAGGGGTTCTTTGATTTGTTCAAGGATTCCTTCCCTACCACTCCACAAACTGATAATTCTCCATAGCTGCTTGCACTCACTGCACAGCTGCAAACTGTGTCCACCTCCCTCTCCTCAATTCTTTCACTACAACAGGACTCTGTGTCCTCAATGACAGTTATTTCTCAACAGCTGTCATCTCTCCTCACTTCTTGTAATTCTACACTTCCTGCTACTCTGGCCAGCTTGAACACACTCATTGGTTCCCTACCCAATTCTGTGTCATCAAACCTTGCTGATGTGCAAGATTCTCTAGAACTACATCTTGCCCAGCTTCAAAGTTTGTTGTTCACAGCTTCTGATAGGGAAAACATTGTTAAGCTGAACTCCCTTGCTGAACCCAATCCTCTTCTCTTCAAACCTGTCTTTCACAGCTTGCAGAGGTGAAGGACAACTTGGCATTCTTAGTGAACAGCCTTGTTGGCCCCAGGCCTGCTGCCAAAACTGCTGGCAAGCCTGATGAGTTTCTGTCTTCAGGTAGACCGGGTGTTGAAGGTGGTGGTACATCTCCTTCAAAGGGGGAGAAGTCATCTGCCTCGAAGACTAAGTCTAAGGGGGAGAAAACTTCTTCTCCTAAGGAGAAATTAGTGCCTGCAATACTCACTGGTCAACCAGCAGAAGCATCTGCAACAGGTATAATGGAGGGTGTCTCTCACGCTGCTCAGCCTACTCAGGCTGAATCTCCAATCCCTGCTCAGTCTAAGGGGGAGGAATCTATTCCTGAGGACAGGCCAAGCAGTAGAAGGAGGCATCTAATTTTAGAAGAAGAAGAAGAGGAGGAAGAAAGTACTGAAGCTGCTGTCACTACCGCAGCTAAAGGAAAAGAAAAAGCAGCAGTTGATCCCCTACAGCAGAAAGCAGCAGAAATCAAATTTCACAAAGCCAGGGCCAAAGAAATGGGTCTTCCTATGCACAAATATTTTGAGTTTAGAGAAGAACAGCTTCAAGCCCTGGAAGCTTTAAGGAAAGAAGAAGAATCTGCCAAAGCTGCTAAGTCTTTGCACTTCAAGAGGCAAGGAAAGTCAAAATGTCCTCTCTGGTTGTGCAAAAGAAAATATTGGATGCTGCTAAGGGATCAGCAGAAGAAAAGGAAGCAGAAAAAGAAAAGGGTGCTCTGGTCTCAGTGGCCAAAACTTCAGTGCCCTCCGCAAGAGCTCAGTTTCACTTTGACAACCTGGCAAGAAGAAAATTTCAAGATGTTGCTGATAGAAGGCTTGCTAAGGAAGCAATTGTCAAAGCTGTGCCCATATCAAGAAAAGGCAGTCAGTGGAAGTTGAAAATAACCAGAATGGGTGCAACAGGCCCAGAAGTAGAAACATATGACTACACTGACGTTGCACAAATGGGGTACAGAGAATGGATTGCGCTGGCAGTTGCTCTGAGTGAGTCTAAGTCAGAAACTGCTAAGACTGTCAGAGCATATGTCAAGAAGCTGATGGAGAGAGTGAAGAATCTTGGCCTGATCTCCAAAGAAGTTAGTGAAGGTGTCTATGTGACACAACCAAAAATAAAGGCCAGGAGGACAAGGAAGGACACTGAGATGGAACAACTCCTCATCTTGATAGAACAAGGTGACTATGCTATTGAGATGAAAGGAGTTGATCACCGCCTGCCTAGTGGAATTGAGTTTGAAGATGGAAAGATCATTGAAGAGCCTGAGCTGGGGACATTTTTTGTAGATCCCTTAACTCAGAAGAAATGCTTTCTGAGAGCATCAGATCTATACAAGGTGGATCTAAGACAGCTTGTAGCCTTCAGACTTGCAGTTTCATTCAGACAGTTAAGCAGGTGGAGAGCAGCTATCTGGGATCAGCTCAGAGGCTGTTATGAAAGAGGTGAACTTGAGGATCCCAAGTTTATGATAATAAGAAGTGAGATTGAAGAACTTGAGGATACTAGAGAGGAACTTGAGAAGATGTTTGAAGGTCCCCCTCCATTGTGATGAAGTCCATCTACCATCTGGGTAGGTGAAGAATGGAAGCTGTCCATCAGTTGGACAGGCTTACCATTATCTGCTCCCAACCAAAACAGTCCAAAATCTGATATACATTAGTTATACTTTAATTACATATGTTGTAATTTTCTATTTTGCATTAGTTGTGATAGACATCAGTACATCAGTTGTACTTTTGTAAGAACATGTGTTGTTCTATGTAATCAAAAATCAGTGTATATATAAACTGGTCTTTTACTTTATGTTGATGTTGTAATTTTATTTCAACAGACGTACTGTAAAAAAATATAGTGATTTTTGATAAGGCCAGCTTAGACTGGTTATTGCAAATAGGGGGAGATTGTTAGGCACAAAAAGGCCTCAGTCAAACCTGTTATGCATCTGAGGGGGAGATTATTAATCAAACCTGTTGATACTTTTGAAGGTTGAATTTAAGGCCTATTATATGCCTTATTGAAACCTGAAAATGATTTGCAATATCAGCCTGAAGCTGTTCTATGTGTTGCATGTGTTGCAACAAAGGTAGTTTTGCCCAAGCTGTTCAGTCTGCTGAACAGGCTGGACATAAACAGTCTACGCTGCTCTAAACTGGTGAGCAGCTTGGGCAGTTTACAAGTGTTCTGTTCTTTGTGAACAGAACCTGTTCTTTGTGAACAGGCTAAACACTTTATGGAATATGTTTCCAAGTCCTCATGTATTGTTTTTGACTACAAGATCAGTTTACAAAGTCGAAGACAAAGTGGAAATCAGAACTGCTCAGCCTGCCTAAGCTGTTCTGTTACATGAAGACAAAAGGATATTTGAAAAAAGGGTGACAGACCTTTTTCTTATATCAAAATAGGCCTTTACAAAGGAAGAAAAACACAAAGTTGACATTCCTTATTTAGTTAAAGGCAATGCAACAGTAGACAAAGTGAAAAGACAAAAGTTCCGCCCACATGAAGACAAGTCTGCTTTTCAGAATGTGCAGAAAAGGTTATGTTGTCTTTTCAACAAGACTTTACCTTTTTCATTCCGTCCAATGAAGAAGCTTCACTTAGATCCTCTGAGTGAGTATAAAAAGAAACTTCCAAGGATTGAAAGATTAAGCCAAAAAGCTAAGTGCTAAAACCAAGAGTGAACGTGCATTCAAGTGTGTCTTTCATGCATGCAAGTCTGCTTGAATACAACAGTGCTCAGTGTCTAAGCTGTTCTTGTTCAAGCTGTTCCTCTAAGTCTTGTAAACACAGTGAGTGATTCTTAGTAAGTGTATTCATTGTAATTAGTTTAAGTCAGTCTTAGACTAGTTAAACATACTGTTGTATCTGTCATCTCAGCTTGAACCTTTCCGCATTCAAGCTCGTTTGTAATTAACTTGTGTTGATAATACATACAATCATTGAGAAAATTGTGTGTAGTTTTTTTTAAATAGCTGTATTCACCCCCCCCCCCATCTACAGCTTAAAGCTATATACTTGGGATATCTTTTGGGACCTACACCTTTTATTTCAGTACTAGATATGCTATGTTTTAATTTTTTTTAAAATTTTTTTTTTTGTGCGTAAGAGGTGTTCATGGATGTTTGAACTTTAGTTATTCATCTTACAAATTAATAGTGTGGATGGTTACGGATTATCAATATGAACTTGAATCTTCAATTTCAAAGTTCAATTTCATCTACACTAACAGAATATTGAATTTTTAAGTTCATATTTTTCGAGTTCTTGAGTTCCTGAAATTAGGATTTTTCACATATCTGTTGTTGTTTCTGAACAAGGTTCAGTAAAAAAAATCTTTTGTGAAATCAATTTTCGACTGGGACTCATGCTTTCAGTGAAAAAGTCCTTGAAATCAAAATTTAGAAAATCAGAGTGTAAGGACTTGAAAATATTTTCAAAGAACATTTTCTTGATTGAAAGTATAATCGAGAATGACATCAGTTTAATTCGAGTTGGATGACACATCACTTGAGAAAAGTAATGTTCTTTTCGAGTTGTTCAATAAGTAATTCGAGAATCATCAAGTGTTCATCGAGGTGGACAAGTAGTGTTAATCGAGTTGGACTTTTCATATACTCGAGTCCATTCATGACTCATTCGAGTTGAACTGAGTCCAGTCCTTAAGTCTTAGATTTCATTCGAGTTGAGTCACATAACATCCGAGTTGGATTTGTTCTTAGTTCGAGAATCATTCTATGATGTTCGAGTTGATTTGAAAAGGACTTGGAAAATTTTCAAACACATTCGAGTTGTGTTGTGAATCATTCGAGATTCTTTCTATTCCATTCGAGTTGGGTCTTAGACTCATTCGAGATTCTTTCCAAGTCATTCGAATTTGTACTTATAACCATTTGAGATTCTTTCTAAGTCATTCGAGTTTGTACTTAAACTCATTCGAGATTCATTCAATGACAATCGAGTTTGATCAAGTGTCATTCGAGATGTGTTAAGAGTAATTCGAGATTTACTTTTATTTTTTTCTAAGTGTTGGGATTTTATTTTTTAAGAAAAATGTAACATTTTTTCAAGAAGTTGTTTAAATCTGTGATTTTCTAACATTGGTCTCTGAAAGATTGACTTTGGAATACTGTCAATAATATGTTCATATTATTGTTTGGAATCCCGATGCTTTAAACAGAAAAACACATATTTTATAATTTCTGGAAAAATGTTCTATTTTTCTAGTTTGCAAGATTTCATTTGTTTATCTGCTAAATCTAACATGATTATTATTTTACACAGGTTAGAAATGGCTTCTCAAGGTCAATCCCAACCTTCAAATTATTCTGACTCCCATTCTTCATCTAATCATACCCTTGTATCCAAACCCGTTCGTTCAGCATTTGTTACAAGGACTTCACCATCTACCCTTATCCTTGACAATCAGTTGGTCAAACCCAAGTATTGCTTACGATTCAAAGATAATAACCACCGCCTAGATACCAAAGTTATCAAAGTTAGTCACCCAATCATTGTTGATATTCTCAAAGGACATCCTTTGGGATATATTCTCCAGTACAAACCTTTCATTCCTCAAGTTTACTTTCAACAATTCTAGCACACCGTTAAATTTGTTCCTGCAGATGGTAACCATCACTTCAAGGTTACCATTGATTAGTTCAAAACTAAGATCACTCTTGCCAGACTTAGACACAATCTATTTCTACCCCGTAGAATTGATACTGTCAACTTTCCCGAGTTAGCTGACTTTGAGGATTTCGTATCAGACGAGGAGTTGGTACATGACTTAATTTGCTTGGGATATTCAAAGCCTCTACCCAAAAGCTCAAAGTTCCACCGCAACGGCCTGAACGGTGAATGGTACACTTTGTTTCAAATCATCAATCGCTGCATGACATCTAAACATTTGGGCATAGACAGATGCAATATTCACTGTCTCCGGATCTTCCATGGCTTAGCATTCAACAAGCATTATGATTATGCACAGTGCATATGGGAGGATCTCAAAGAAATTGTGCTGGCCAAGACTACGAATAGGTCAAGGAAATTTGTTCCTTTACAAAGGTTCATTCAAATCTTAATCCTGAGGCATTCTCAGGGAAAATAAAATATACGGAAAAGATCCAACTCTCAAAGATGCGCTGATTATGTAATGATGAGCCTACATGAAGTACCTGATTCTTCGAATGCCAACATCATGCCGATACCGGAAGTCTTGTTAAAGTACGCAGATCAGGATAGTGAGAATGTGAAGCTGTATAGAATAGATCACACTCCCATAGAGACCCAAGAACCGGGTTTTCTAAACCAAGGAGTTGTAGGACGAAAGGAACTTCAGCAAGGGGCTGAAGTTCAGGGAAGCCTTCAAGTGTCTGAGGGAGAAACGGGTGATGTAAGGGGTGGTGAGGGAGATGTGAGTAGTTCTGACTCTGAACGTACATTATCGAACATCAATGAGGTAGCAGAGGAAGGTGATGATGATGATGATGAAGGTGGACCAGCTCATGATGAGGGAGGAGCTGCACTAATGGATATTGTTAGTATAGCTCAGCAGAGTGTGAGGGATGCCCAAAGCCTAGAAAGCCGGGACATAGCCACAATTGTTGTTAGCTCCCAACAGTGAGTTAGCATTAAAGAAGTCAGTATCCCACTAAAGATTGCACATCCCCCCTAAGATTGCACCCCCCATCCACTTAGTCTCCTCTCAACACTATTTCAATTGAACACTGGGAACAAGCTCAAATGCTATCCGATAATCATTTGGATTTGATGGATATTGAATTTAGTACACATCTGCCCGAGTGTACGACTTCATTTCAATCACAAAGTCTAGAACCGATACACACTAGGACACTTGCGTCTGCTTCATTCGTTGAAGTAAGTGCAGTTGAACTCAGTGTCACTACCGGAACAACCTCAGTCACGGAAGCATTCATTGCTCCGTCACTTGAAGAGGTTGGAAGTCCAGTCAGAGCCACGACTTTGCCAACTCTGAGCACTGGCCACACAGAGGTTCTTTTTACAAGTTCCATTGTTGTGTCAACTGGAAGTCATAGTGACCTAGTAGTTACTCTTTCCCCATTTGTCACTGAAACAACTTTAAGTCAAGCGTTAAATGTTGTTGTTGCTGGTGTGAACAGTCATGTTTTTGCTCAACTATCAGAAGTGATGGCTCAAATGACGAATATTCATAAATTTTTAAAAGGAAAATCAGTAGCAGAGGAGTCAGTGAAGCAACCTGATCCGAATCAAGCTATCGAAGAGCTAAGAGACTTGGTGTTTGAGCAGTTTGATGAGATGCGAGAGAGGATGATCGGGTTAGAGAGTACGGTAATCACTGCCTTGGGCAATTTGTCAGAACGTGTGGCGGCAGTTGAACAGACATGCAACGCTCAAGCTTCTGCGCCCAAAAGAAAACATGATGAGCATGACGATGACTCCGATGATGCTCCTCATGAGGGGGAGAAGAGGAGGAAGCTTGATGAGCCGACACCGGGTCTATTAATGATCACTTATCCAGTGAAAGATTCCGAAGGTCAAGAGAAAGGAGAGGTCTAAAGCTCAAAGGAACCTACTGATGTTCAAAGTGAGCTGGGATTGATTCTTCATGAAGATGTTCCAGTTCCTTTAAACATTTAGTCAGACATTTACAATTTTGAGGAGTACAATGATTCTGAAAATGATGTTCAAGAAGTTCAAGAACAAAGTTTGTTGCTTCAAGGAAAAGAAAGTGAATGAGAGAAAGATGCTGATATTGAGTTATCTGATGATGATGATTTGATTGTCTTAACTGATATATCAATTCAAGCTGAAAGAATTGAAGAAGAGGAAGAACTGGTGCAAGAAATTGTGAAAGACTCTATACCAACACCGACGGTTGAAAAGCCTGAGGTTACGGTTCAAATTAAAGAAGAGATTGAAGAATTTCCTGTTGAGAATGTGATTCCACGAGAGGGTGTTGAGTTGAATGAAGTTGAAGTGATGGAAATGTTTTTCAATGAATACATTCTGGCTGATGAATCACATAAACAACACAGACTCAGATTTGAAGCTCAACAAGTTGTTCAAAGGGAAATTAGAGATATGCTTACTTTGCTCAACAATGATGAAATTAGTAAAAAGAAAGTTAAAGCATTGGACTTATCTGCAAGACAATCAACTGAGTATATTAAGAAAAGAAATAAACTGCCATATCTAGAAGATTATTTGGAGAAAAGAATATTCTTGCAAGAATCAAGGTCCTTGTACTTTTCTGAAACTGATCAGAGTTCTGGAGCCAAATATGACGAATCTGGTAAATTATGCTAGTTTCTTGCGGAATAAGACTCAGCCGATGGATAAAGTGAAAAGTGAATTTAGGATAGTTGATTTAATTAAAATTGAGAAAGATCGGTTTGTTCAGATCTTCTATCCTACTTTTACCGTTTCAAGAGCTGATGGAAATATATATTCTTTCACCGAAGCAGACATGTTCAATATGCATTTGGTTGATATCGAAGACTTATTTGATGAGCTGTGCCACAATAAGAGGAATGAATACTGTAGATTTGCACTAAAGACAATTTTTCATTTCATGCATACCAAATTGGTATTAATGTCTGTGCAAGATTTACAGATTGGAGTCGAGAGAGGTATGAGGAAAATAAACATTACAGCTCCAAATCGAGAAATCAAATTTGCAGGAGATCTGAAGGAGTATCAAGTCATTATGGTTAAGCATCCTGCAGTTATGTACAAAGACAAAAATAAAAAGTTAAGAGTGATGAGGAGTGTTGAACTTAACAAATTTTGTGGTGGGACACTATAGAAGGTAATGAATGGATTAAAGGGAAAGTTGGCATCTGACAAGAAGAGGAAAACAAAGAAGGGAGCTTTATCTGTTAATGACAGAAGATTGATGATTGAGTTTATTTCCAAAATTGACTGGAGACTATCTGACAGGAAAAGTATAAGGAGGTTTGAGATGAAGCTGGGGCTAACAAGTTGAAAACTTTGCTTGTTTCATCATAGGGGGGAGATTGTTGGAATATTATTTTGTTGATGAGAAATAAAGTCTAGGGTTTAATATGTAATTTGTACAAAGTTTTAAATAATATACATAGGGTGTTGACTTTGTAATAGATATAGATCTGACATTCTCATTTTGTACGCACGGATTTCAGAGGAATTTAGGGCTACAGTACGATCTTTTCTCATTCATCTCTGTAATCATCATTTGTGATTAATACAATCATTCGGTTAGTTGTTCTTGATTTGAATCTTTATTCTATTGTTTAATTGTTGATTGATAAATAGGATTCACATATTTATATGCAAAAATCATTGGAATGAAACTATAAAATAATTCAATTTTCAAATCTATATTTAAACTCGGTGGAATCAACCTTAAAAGATGAGAAAATAACAAAAAGTGATAAAAAAAACTCCTAAGAAGAAGACACGGGAAGACGTTTAAAGACCTTTTCATCTTTTTTCTCTTCACAAAAACAAACAATCTTTATTTGTTTTTGTCTTTCCACGTCTTCAATCTTGTAGACTGAAGTGAAAAAAAAAAAGCTCTTTTCCAGGAAAACAAACAAAGCCTAAGGATAACACCCAACCAAATGTTCATTGGTATTCAAACATTTATCTTATCTATAGTATATCTTATATTATATATACATACATTTACGTGGATATTTTATTAAATTTTATATATTAAAATAAACTAAAATCTATATATAAGTATTAGATTATATATAAACTAAAATATCAATTTGTATCAATTAAATATATTAAATTAAAAATAACAATTATAAAAAAATCATAATAAACAACTATGATTCATATCAATTTATAAGGCTAGAAAAATAATAGTTATAACACATAATAATTGTATTCTTATATTATTTTAAACCATTAATAGTTGTGTGTTTTTAGTTTTACTCATGGAGTGTATTATCTTTTTAAAACAGTAATTGTATTTATCTTTATTATTTATAGATTAAAAAATAAAGTGTATTTATTTTTTTAAAATAATAAATTGTATTTATTTTTTGTTTTGATAATAGTAAGTTGTATTTATATTTTCTAGCTGAAACGTGGGGTGACACGTGGCATTTTGTGTTGTCATTTATTATATACTAGTTTATTCACCCGTGTATTACACGGATAATTTTAATAAAAAAAATTTCTCAAAATTTATATAAACTAAAATTTAAAAGTTAACATTAAATTTTGATATATTGAAACTTTTTATACTTATGATACTTAACATATTTTATTATAATTAATTTTAAGTACAAGTTAGTTAAACGGAAAAGATAGTCAATAATAACATTAAAGTTTATTCAATATTATAAGTAGTTAATAGATTTTTAAATGTTGATTGGGTAATTGTAAATTTTTAATGAATCTCAAAGAGTAAGAACATTTTTAGGGATTTAAAAAAATAAATATTTATATTTAAAAAAATATATAAATTACAAATGTCAATAGGATATGAAGCCACATGACATTATTAAGGTGATGACAAATGACAAAAAATTTAATCATTTAATAGTATAGTTAGATATATATTTATTAAATGGACTAGCCCAATGGGTGTTTGACACATGGCCAACCATGATTGGTTGAGTTTTTTTATTATTTTAAACTTTTCATAATTCTTTTTTTATAATTTTGGTATCTTTTTATATTGTAGAATTTTCATATTTTGTTTTTAATTTTAAACTTTTCACAATACACCCTTATCTTTTATTTAACGTCTTTATTTTAATAATTTTTGTTTAGTCCTTTTTTTAACATTTATTATTACAAAATTTTCTTACACACTTAAAATTATGATTTTAATTATACATATGTTTAAAGTTATCTTTTGAAACTATTATGCTACGTTTAATTGTATGAAAAAGACTTTATCATTCAAATGCACAATACAAAATTCTAAGGAAATTGCTTTATAATTAAAATATAACTATTTAATATTCAGATTTTGTTGAAACATGACCAACCAAGATTGATTGTTTTTTTTTTCTTTTTGTAAGGTAACCACTTGTACGGATCGGATCAAGGCACGACGTCGTTCAACGAGTGCGGAATCCTCATTAGACGCTTAACAGAATGATCATGCGCGGAACACAGAGCCGAACACGATGCTAGCCGACGTAAGAACCGACCCCACACGGTGTATTGCTCCAAGAAACTCTCTGAAAACCTTTCTAGCTCGTATGTGCACAATACTAGCTCTGAAATTCGTATTCTCCAAAGATTATGAAAATAAACTGATTAAGTTCTAATTAAACCAACTAAGTTCGTTTAGGCCCAAGCCCACGAACATAATTAAGTTCAAGCCCAATACCCTACGAACTTAGCTCAACTAAGTTTGTCTGGGGTAACTTAAGTTCGTAACTTTAGCCTTAGAACTTATCTTCACATCTTAGAACTTATCTTCACATTCTAGAACTTAACTTCACATTCTAGAACTTAAGATCAAATGTAGATATCATACACAATCATAAACTAACACACATGACTTGTATTAATAAAGCCTCATCTATTACATTTGACTATCTATTACATATCTAGACTGCTATCGTCACACAGGGTGTACCAACAGACTCCCCCTTGACGATAGCTTCTAGTTAGATATTCATTAGTCTACAGAACTAGGCTTATTTAAATCACTACCTGCATGGAGTCCCTGCTCAACACAAACTTTGACAACCTTCTGATACTTCCTGCCTTCTGATCTCAAATGCTCATCAAAAGAAATTTCCTGACCATGAAGTTTAAGCAGGTCATCCTTAGACAGGTTGACAAGGTGCAACAGATCATATACTCTCAAAATTACCTTCTCCTCTTTATCTTCCATCACAGCCTCAACTGTCTCACTATCAACGTACCACCCCATCAAATCATTCAAAACATCTTGTGGCATACTCTTCAGTGGGACATTCTTTAGGCACTTAACAGGCTTGTAATACATTTTAATCCAAGGCCTGCCTGTTAGAGGATCTATCTTTGTGTTGTCCATTACTCTCTTGCCTATTCTCGGATTAAGCCTTTCAAATTTTCTAGACCGACCTTCCCTTCTGATCATCTTAGTAATGGCTTCAGCATCGGGGTCGTCTCCAATGTTGATCAGCTCCTTCCAGGCTAAAGCCTTTATCTCACACTTGGGCAAAGAATTGAAGTCCTTCAGCCTTCTTCTAAGATATTGAAGCTCATCTTTCCTCTTTAGAATGAATAGCTGCAGATCTCTGTCGAAGAACCAGCTGAGTATGCTTCCAGACAATTTTCCTGGACTTGGCATTTTCATTTTCTCTTTCAAAGCCAAGTCCTTCTTTTTCTCTTCCGCCCTGACCATAGTTTTCTCTTTTCTTCTCTTGTAAGCTCCCGATCAGGCATTTCAGATTCTGATTAAACATTTAATGCAGACTTAAGCACTTCAATGTCTATCACACTCTGATTTTCATTTGTATATACCTCTGTGATAGGTTGCTTCTGTATAACTATCTCATCAGCCTCATCCTCTTCATATATCACTATTTAATCATCTGATTTCCAATCGGGAGCATCTTCAGGAATGAATTCACCTTCCTCAAGCCCTTCCAGATCTAAATCGTCTTCAAAATAAAAAATTACATCCTCATCATCCAATTCGGCCAAGGCTCCAATCATTTCATCTCAAACCGATTCTGAAGCTTCGGGAGCCTTGCCTTTATCTGAGCCTGAGCCTGATGATCCAGGCTCCCCCTGCAGATCAGCTTGCTGAGCAGTCTGTTGAGAAAGATCTGCTAGCTCACTGTCCTTTTGTTATGCACCGGGGTCACCTCCTTCATCCTCTCTCCTACTCCCCCTCAATTCATCTCCCTTACAACTTTCCCCCTAGGCTGCACGATCTTTTAGGATTTGCTCCATAAGGGTCTGAAGAGTTGTTATTTGATTTTGCTGAGTAATCACAGTCTGTTGAAGATAGGCATTCTACTCATCCAAATGTGTATTGTGTTGTTGAAGCTCGGTGATTGCCCTTTTAAGTTGGAGAATTTGGACTGATTGGAAATCGACCTTAGCTTTCAATTGTAAGAAACCTTGGTCTTTTGTTGATGTGGATGGTGATGGAGTGGCAGTAGCTGTGGATGATGACGGAACGGAGATTGAAGTTGATGGAGCGGTTGTTGAATGTTGATGGATCGGTTGATGTAGATGGAGCGGTTGATGTAGATGGAGCGGCGGTTGAAGAAGATGGAGCTTCTTGAACTAGGCGTTGGCGCTTGGCCCGTTGTTGCCTTGCTACCAATGCCTCTTCTTCAATAACAAAATCTTCGTCTCCTGCATCTTCATCTCGAAGAGTGAATGCTGGACGACGAACTTATTGGCATCGTACTACCACGCTAGACCCATGAGTCACAAAAGGAATGGAAGGATTTGCTGCTTCCATCATGTCTCTTTCAGAATGTGAATTCGAGTCTGTATCAGAAGCAGACTCCACATTCCCTTCTGTTGCTTCCTCTTGTAGTTCTCAATGTCATTTTCTTGATTATTTTATTAGTTTTTAGGAAATCTTTCATGTATTATGCCTACCAACATATCAGACAAGAATATGTATATCACTTAGAGTTCATAGTGCATTATGTGTGAAAGTTTAACACTTAGAGTTTGTTAGACTGTGCTAAATTTGTCACTTTGAACCTAAGACTCTAAGACTTCTATCATTTTCCAATAATCTCTTTTTTTTCTTTTTTGAAATTTTCATGGTTTTCTCTCTTTTTTCTTTTGTTTTTCATTTTTTAAGTAAAACACTTAATAAAATAAACTGATAACTTAAAAAGAAAGAAAAATCTATTGAGGTCAGGTTACTCCGGATTACGCATTCCATTAAGTTGGACTAACAACTCAAAGCGTGATCCATCAAATGCTTTTTTGAAAAGATCCGCATTGTTGTCTTCCGTTGGAACTTTTACCAATTTAATCAAGTTTTTCTCAGCACAGTCACAAATAAAGTGATGTCTTATGTCTATGTGCTTAGTCTTACTTTTTTTAACTGGATTATTAGTTATAGCAATTGTGGACTGATTGTTTATCCTAATGGGAGTATGAGTATAAGTCAAACCGTAATCCCGTAATTGTTGTTGAATCCACAGACCCTGTGAATAGCAACTACCAGCAGCTACATACTCGACCTCGCACGTTGATACGGCTACCGAAGTCTGTTTCTTGCATTACCAAGACACCAATCTCCCTCCAAGGAACTGACAACAACCCATTATTGACTTTCTGTTCAAGCTAAACCCTCCATAATATGAATCCGTGTAAGGTTCCAATTCCAGATCTCCATCAGCATGATACCAAAGTCCCAGCTTCGGTTTCGACTTCAGGTATCTAAGAATCCGCTTCATAGCTTTCATGTGCATCTCCTTTGGGTTTGCTTGAAACCTGGCACAAATACAAACAACAAACATTATATCAAGTCGAGAAGCAGTTAAATACATGAGTGACCCAATCATGGCCCGATATAGAGTCGGATCGACTTCAGTATTACTATCTGTACCCGGTCCGAGATTATGATTGACTTGTATCAGAGTACTGAAGTGTGCCATAAGCTTTGTGCCTTCCATCCTGAAGCGCTCTAAAATATCATAGACATACTTCGTTTGATGAATAAACATTCCCTCCTTTCGTTGTTTAACTTGTAAACTGAGAAAGAAGTTCAGCTCTCCCATCGCACTCATCTCAAACTTCGACTTCATAACCTTCTCGAAATCTTTGCACATTTGTTCGTTTGACGACCCAAAGATGATATCGTCCACGTAAACTTGTACCAGTATAAAGTCGTCATCTTTCCTCTTAACGAATAGTGTACTATCTATTCTCCCTCTTTCAAACCCGTTGTCTAAAAGGTGAGTAGAAAGTGTCTCGTACCACGCCCTAGGTGCCTGATGCAATCCATACATAGCCTTATCCAATCTATATACTCTGTCGGGATATTTGGGATCAGTAAACCCTGACGGTTGCTCGACATACACCAACTTCTTCACTTTTTCGTACAAGAAGGCACTCTTGACATCTAATTGATGTACTTTGAACCCTTTGAAGGACGCGAATGCTAGAAACAATCGAATAGCCTCAAGCCTCGCCACTGGTGCAAAAACTTCGTTATAGTCTATCCCTTCTTCCTGGTTGAACCCTTTGACCACGAGTCTTGCCTTGTTACGAGTAACTATGCCCCGATCGTCCCATTTGCACTTAAAGACACATTTGGTCCCTATAGCAACTTCTCCTCGAGGAAAAGGCACTAACTCCCACACTTCAAGCTTTCTGAAATGTGAAAGCTCCTCTTACATAGCTTCAACCCAAAAATTATCCTTCAGAGCCATTTGTACATTCTTTGTGTTGGTCCCGAAAGGTTACCCAAGTATATAGCCTTAAGCTGTAGAGGGGGGGGGGGGGGGGTGAATACATCTATTTAAAAGCTACACACAATTTCTCAATGTTTGTATGTATTATCAACAAATGTTAATTACAAACGAGCTTGAATGCGGAAAGGTTCAAGCTGAGATGAAAGATACAACAGTATGTCTAACTAGCCTAAGACAGACTTAAACTAGTTACAATCAATACACTCACTAAGAATCACTCACTGTGTTTACAAGACTCTGAGGAACAGCTTGAACCGGAACAGCGTAGACACTGAGTACTGTTTTATTCAAGCAGACTTGCATGCATGAAAGACTTACTTTGAATGCACGTTCACTCTTGGTTTCAGCACTTAGCTTTTTGGCTTAATCTTTCAATCCTTGGAAGTTTCTTTTTATACTCACTCAGAGGATCTAAGTGAAGCTTCTTCATTGGACGGAATGAAAAAGGTAAAGTCTTGTTGAAAAGACAACATAACCTTTTCTGCACATTCTGAAAAACAGACTTGTCTTCATGTGGGCAGAACTTTTGTCTTTTCACTTTGTCTACTGTTGCATTGCCTTTAACTAAATAAGGAATGTCAACTTTGTGTTTTTCTTCCTTTGTAAAGGCCTATTTTGATATAAAAAAAGGTCTGTCACCCTTTTTCAAATAACCTTTTGTCTTCATGTAACAGAACAGCTTGGGCAGGCTGAGCAGTTCTGTTTTCCACTTTGTCTTCGACTTTGTAAACTGATCTTGTAGTCAAATACAATACATCAGGACTTGGAAACATATTCCATAAAGTGTTTAGCCTGTTCACAAAGAACATGTTCTGTTCACAAAGAACAGAGCACTTAAAAACTGCCCAAGCTGCTCACCAGTGTAGAGCAGCGTAGACAGTTTATGTCCAGCCTGTTCAGCAGACAGAACAGCTTGGACAAACTGCCTTTGTTGCAACATATGCAACATGGTAAACAGCTTTGGACTGATATTGCAAATCATTTTCAGGTTTCAACAAGGCATATTACAGGCCTTAAATTCAACCTTCAAATGAATCAACAGGTTTGATTAATAATCTCCCCCTCCGTTGCAGAACAGGTTTGACTGAGGCCTTTTTGTGCCTAACAATCTCCCCCTGTTTGCAATAACCAGTCTAAGCTGGCCTTATCAAAAATCACTATATAAATTTTACAGTACATTCGTTGAAATAAAGATTACAACATCAACATAAAGTAAAAGCTCAGTTTATATATACACTGATTTTTTATTACATTAGAACAACACATGTTCTTACAAAAGTACAACTGATGTACTGATGTATATTACAACTAATGCAAAAGAGAAAATTACAACTTATGTAAATAAAGTACAACTAATGTACATCAGATTTTGGACTGTTTTTGTTGGGAGCAGATAATGGTAAGCCTGTCCAACTGATGGACAGCTTCCATTCTTCACCTACCCAGATGGTAGATGGACTTCATTACAATGGAGGGGGACCTTCAAACATCTTCTCAAGTTCCTCTCTAGTATCCTCAAGTTCTTCAATCTCACTTCTTATGATCATAAACTTGGGATCCTCAAGTTCACCTCTTTCATAACAACCTCTGAGCTGATCCCAGATAGCTGCTCTCCACTTGCTTGACTGCCTGAATTAAACTGCAAGTCTGAAGGCTACAAGCTGTCTCAGATCCACCTTGTATAGATCTGATGCTCTTTGAAAGCATTTCTTCTGAGTTAGGGGATCCACAAGGAACGCCCCCAGCTCAGGCTCTTCAATGATCTTGCCATCTTCAAACTCTATTCTACTAGGTAGGCTGTGATCAACTCCTTTCATCTCAATAGCATAGTCACCTTGTTCTATCAGGATGAGGAGTTGTTCCATCTCAGTGTCCTTCCTTGTCCTCCTGGCCTTTATTTTTGGTTGTGTCACATAGACACCTTCACTAACTTCTTTGGAGATCAGGCCAAGATTCTTCACTCTCTCCATCAGCTTCTTGACATATGCTTTGACAGTCTTAGCAGTTTCTGATTTAGACTCACTCAGAGCAACTGCCAGCTCAATCCATTCTCTTTACCCCATTTGTGCAACGTCAGTGAAGTCATATGTTTCTAGTTCTGGGCCTGTTGCACCCATTCTGGTTATTTTCAACTTCCACTGACTGCCTTTTCTTGATATGGGCACAACTTTGACAATTGCTTCCTTGGCAAGCCTTCTATCAGCAACATCTTGAAATTTTCTTCTTGTCAGGTTGTCAAAGTGAAACTGAGCTCTTGCAGAGGGCACTGAAGTTTTGGTCACTGAGACCAGAGCACCCTTTTCTTTTTCTGCTTCCTTCTCTTCTACTGATCCCTTAGCAACTTCCAATATTTTCTTTTGCACAACCAGAGAGGACATTTTGAGTTTCCTTGCCTCTTGAAGCGCAAAAGACTTAGCAGCTTTGGCAGATTCTTCTTCTTTCCTTAAAGCTTGCAGGGCTTGAAGCTGTTCTTCTCTAAACTCAAAGTATTTGTGCATAGGAAGACCCATTTCTTTGGCCCTGGCTTTGTGAAATTGAATCTCTGCTGCTTTCTGTTGTTGGGGATCAGTTGCTGCTTTTTCTTTTCCTTTAGCTGCTATAGTGACAGCAGCTTCAGGACTTTCCTCCTCCTCTTCTTCTTTTAAAATCAGATGCCTCCTTCTGCTGCTTGGCCTGTCCTCAGGAATAAATTCCTCCCCCTTAGACTGAGCAGGGTTTGGAGTTTCAGCCTGAGTAGGCTGAGCAGTTTGGGAAGCACCTTCTATTGTACCTGTTGCAGATGGTCCTGCTGGTTGACCAGTGAGTATTGCAGGTACTGGTTTCTCCTTAGGAGAAGAAGTTTTCTCCCCCTTAGACTTAGTCTTCGAGACAGATGACTTCTCCCCCTTTGAAGGAGATGTACCAGCACCTTCAACACCTGGTCTGCCTGAAGACACAAAGTCATCAGGCTTGCCAGCAGTTTTGGCAGCAGGCCTGGGGCCAACGAGGCTATTCACTAAGAAAGCCAAGTTTTCCTTCACCTATGCAAGTTGGGAAAGACAGTTTTGAAGAGAAGAGGATTGGGTATCAGCAAGGGAGGTCAGCTTAACAATGTTTTCCCTATCAGAAGCTGTGAACAGCAAACTTTGAAGTTGTGCAAGATGGAGTTCAAGAGAATCTTGCACATCAGCAAGGTTTGATGACACAGAATTGGATAGGGAGCCAATAAGTGTGTTCAAGCTGGCCAGAGTGGCAGGAAGTGTAGAATTGCAAGAAGTGAGGAGAGATGGTAGCTGTTGAGAAATAGTTGTCATTGAGGACACAGAGTCCTATTGTAGTGAAAGAATTGAGGAGAGGGAGGTAGACACAGTTTGCAGCTGTGCAGTGAGTGCAAGCAGCTGTGGAGAATTATCAGTTTGTGGAGGGGCAGGGAAGGAATCTTTGAACAAATCAAAGAACCCCTTAAGCTGTTCAGACACAGAGTCTGAAATAAGAGAGGGTAGAGAGGTCATAGTAGTTTCTAAAGAACCAACTTTGGGTGGACTGTTTAGATTGGGTTGATGGAGAAGAAGATGATGAGGCTGGTGTATGAGGATGTGATGGAGAGGGAAGAGGAACATTTGAGAGAAGCTCCATAGCCTGGGCAAAAGTAATGTGGCCCAGCTTGGAGGGGTCAAAGGGTCCCTCAGCAGTGGCTGTAGCTGCATCATCAGGAGAGGGGGTTGATGTTGGGGGCCTTTCAGATGCTGCTTGTGTTGCAACACCTTCATGAAGGCTAGTGGGTGTTCCGTCTGCAGTGCCTTGGTGTAAAAGCACCTCATCATAGGAAGATGGGATATGCATTTCAACATCAGTAGTGATGAAACCTGCTGATGGATTTTGCATAGAAGGAGCAGCCTCACCAAAGGGATGGTATGTTCCCTGAAGTTCATCAGCTTAGGTTGATGGTCCCTCAACAGCTGTTTGGTGTAGAACAGCTGAATCATGGGGAGCAGAAGTTTGAGGCTGAGCTGCTGATTGGTCTATATCAGCAGTGTGGGCACCTCGTGCAGACTCAGGGTGTAAAGAAGTTTGAGTAGGGGACAGTGTGGACTCAGTATGGAGTGGAGAGGGCTCCTGTCTTTCAATATCCTCAGCCTGTTGGGAGGCTGGAATAGTTGAGGTGGTTATCTCCTTTTGTACAACTGGTTCCTCCCAGAGGGTTTAGGCTGACTCTGGGTTGACTCAGGTTGGAGTGAAGCAGGCTCCAATTGTGCTGAACCTGCTCCCAAAATAGGAGAGGCAGTAGGGGTGGCTTCTCTTACAACTGAACCCTGTTGAGAGGGAACAGAGGAGCTGGTTGTTTAGGCTGATTTTCTTTTGCGATGGTATAGGATGGATGAAGTGGGTGATTGAGGAGAGGGGAGAGATCTGTTTGGACAGGGTGTGAGACTGGGTCAGGAACAGTTGGGTTGGCCTGTTCCATGGTCTCAGGTGCCACAGAGGCACCAGCCACAAAGGCTTCAGGGTCAACAGATGACCCAGGGTGAGGAGTCTGCTCCCCCTCAGCCACAGAGGCTAAGGATGCAGACTCAGACTGAGCTGTTTTGGCCTTCTTTTGCACAGGCCCAGCTTCAGTGGTTGCCAAGGTCCTTTTAATATGCTTGGACCTGGCTTTGGATTTTGCCTTGGGAGCAGCTTCTGGATCCACCCTCACAGCAGAGGGTCCTTCCACCAATCCTAACAACCTCCTCATTGGTGTTGATAGAGGAGGTTCATTTGGAAGAACAGCAGTATAGAAAACTCTATTCCCTATTACAGGGAAGGCAGCAGTATGAAGTAGGGGCTGAGAGTTATACAGATGCTCACCACAAATGTGTCTGAATATGAGGCTCAGAAACCTTGGGTATCGAACAGCAGCTGGTCTTGTCTCCTGCTGCACCAGGTTCCTCAAGTTCAGAAAGATCCACTTAGTCATGTCCATTGTAGTCCCATCCACCAGCTGTAGGACTATTGGGATTTCATCACGGCTCAGTTGGTCAAATGAACCAACTTTGCTGCTGAAGCTCATCATCACTGAGGCAAACAGGAAGCTGTAGGTAGGAGACAGATCCTTCCTGAACAGCGTAGCACCAATTTTGGGTTCTGCTACACCACAGAAGCGTAGCAGATTGCCCATTTGTTCATTCTCAGGCTGAGGCATGTCATATGAATCAGCAACGGGCAGATGAAGAACTTCCCTGAGAAGATCAATAGTGATCTCAATGGTCTGAGTCCCATTGAGAATAGTCCCTTTGATGACTTTGGTGTTGGGGTTATAGGAACAAGTGTACCAAAACTCGTACACCATCTCCTGGTACAGGACACCAGGAGTAGCAGTCATGGCATAGTTCAACGGATGAACTGTCAAAAACTCCACCATTTGGTCATAACCTTTCCCCACATAGTTTTTGGGGATTGTGAGGTTTGCAATTGTGAAGGCCTATTTTGATAAAAGAAAAAGGTCTGTCACCCTTTTTCAAATAACCTTTTGTCTTCATGTAACAGAACAGCTTGGGCAGGCTGAGCAGTTCTGTTTTCCACTTTGTCTTCGACTTTGTAAACTGATCTTGTAGTCAAATACAATACATGAGGACTTGGAAACATATTCCATAAAGTGTGTTAGGCACAAAAAGGCCTCAGTCAAACCTGTTTTACATCTGAGGGGGAGATTTAATAATCAAACCTGTTGATGCATTTGAAGGTTGAATTTAAGGCCTGTTATATGCCTTATTGAAACCTGAAAATGATTTGCAATATCAGTCTAAAGCTGTTCTATATGTTGCATGTGTTGCAACTAAGACAGTTTGTCCAAGCTGCTCTGTCTGCTGAACAGGCTGGACATAAACTGTCTACGCTGCTCTACACTGTTGAGCAGCTTGGGCATTTTTAAAGTGTTCTGTTCTTTGTGAACAGAACCTGTTCTTTGTGAACAGGCTAAACACTTTATGGAATATGTTTCCAAGTCATCATGTATTGTTTTTGACTACAAGATCAGTTTACAAAGTCGAAGACAAAGTGGAAAACAGAACTGCTTAGCCTGCCCAAGCTGTTCTGTAACATGAAGACAAAAGGGTATTTGAAAAAGGGTGACAGACCTTTTTCTTATATCAAAATAGGCCTTTACAAGGAAGAAAGATGCAAAGTTGACATTCCTAAATTAGTTAAAGGC
>JAANYP010000850.1:106502-231110 GCA_020465985.1 Centrapalus pauciflorus | reverse complement strand
ATAGCCGCTAGGATGGGGGAACACGCATGACGTATGGTTGAGTCACATTACCGCCCTGGTGATGCGCCCGACCCCTCTCCTATCCATTATCCTGAAAATGAGAACGGACCCGAAGTTCGTCCTCATTTATTTCAAATTCTTCCGATCTTCCGAGGGATGCAAGTGAGGAACCCTATGAACATCTAGTTGAGTTCACAACTATTTGTAAAACTAACCATGTTCGAGGTATAACCACCGACGGTTTAAAACTTCAGTTATTTCTTTTCTCGTTGAAGGAGAAAGCGAAAAATTGGTTTGTATCATTACCGACAAATGGCATTACGACATGGGATCAAATCGCGAATTTCTTAATGAATATTATCCCATTAGTAAAACAACTGAGAAAAGAAAGGAAATTACCGGATTTAAACAAAAACCCAGTGAACAATTCTACGAAGCATTTGATCGTATAAATGAGCTATTAAGAGCTTGTCCACATCATGAACTACCCAAATGGATGCTTATTAAAACATTAATTGATGGTGTGAGTCAAGAGAGTCGTAATATGATTATTGTTGCCACAGGAGGCACATTTTTAGCAAAAGAAGACGATGAGGCTTGGGAGTTGCTAAATCAACTCGGTAAAGGTCTCAAGGTTCAAGCTGGTTCTGAGAACAACATAGGAGTTCAAGTTATGGGCATAGATAATGCCTAGAAACGTGAGGTTAAGAGTGAAATTTCAGAATTGGGCAAGAAAATGGATTAATTGATGAAGGGTCTTTCAAACCCAAATTGTAAGGTCTGCTCTCTACAGATCTATCTTGACGCGACACCTTCCAACGAGTGCGGAATCCTCGTTAGTGGCTTGACGGAAAGACCACGCACACCGAAACACGGAGACTACCACGGTGATAGACGAACAACGAGAACGTCCCAACACGATGATTCTCTCCAAACGAAACTCTCCAAATGCTAGCAAGTTCGAAATCGCCATTTTGCTTAAACTCTCTGAAATCTGACAAGTCTACTCTCCAAATGCTAGCAAGTTCGAGATCACCCTTTTGCTTAAACTCCCTGAAATCTGACAAGTCTCTGCAAAAGTCTAATAATTAATCGAATTAACCTTTAATTATACTTACGAGTTCGACTTTGTCTAGGACAAATTCGAACTTGGCCCAAGGCCTATTCGAACTTGTCCTCCCAGACAAATTCGAATCTGACCTTTAACTAAACTCGAACCTTATCTTTCAAACTTATGTTTGAACTTATGTTTGAATTTATCTTTGAATTTTATGTTTGAACTTATTGTAACACATAACCCTAAGTTCAAACATACAAACAATCAATATCAAACACACATAATCAAACATATATCAAACACTTGTTAATATTCAATATATTGACTTACACAAAATGCTATCTATACTTAGACTGCTATCGTCACACAGGATGTACTAACAGACTCCCCCTTGACGATAGCTTCTAACTATTTACATTTTGTCTAACTACTTGAACTATATAAGCTACTACCTCATATAAGCCTATATCGATACATACTCTAACTATCTTTTGGAATTTCCTAGCTTCAGATCTCCATCCTTCGTGAAAGAAGATAGGTTGATCGTATAGCTTCTTTAGGTCATCCTTAGATAGATTTATTAGGTGCAATGGATCATACACTCGCAAAATTACTTTGTCTTCTGTATCTTCCATTATTGCTTCAGCAATATCGTTATCTATGTACCACCACTTCACGTTACTGAGAACATCTTGTGGCATAGACTTCATAGGCACCTTCTTCAAACACTTGACGGGCTTATACACCATTCTAGCCCATGGCCTTCCCGTATGGGGATCTATTCTTGTCTCATCTTCTACTCGCTTGCCTGATCTTTGCTTTAGCCTTTCGAACTTTCCGGACCGACCCTCTTTTCTGATTATCTTCGCGACCACTTCAGCATATGGGTCGTCACCGATGTTGATCAATTCGTTCCAGGATAATTCCTTCACTTCTACCTTCGGCAATGTGTTAAACACTTTGAGCGTTCGCCTAAGGTATTGAAGTCCATCTCTTCTCTTTAGTATGAATAGCTGCAGTTCTCTGTCGAAGAACCAGCTTAGAATTCCACCAGAGAGATTTTCAGATCCTGGCACTTTCATCTTCTTTTTCCTCTTCGACTATCCTTTCTTCTCTTCCTTTCTGAACCATAGATTTAGCAATTCGGCTCTGGTTGGTTCTTTCTCAGCTTCCTCCAGCTCTGAGTCTTCTACAGATGCCAGCTTAATCTCGTCAATATCAATCACATTTTGTTCGCTCTGCACGTATAGTTCTGTGATGGGTTGTGAATTAATGATCACTTCATCAACATTATCGTCTTCATCTTCTATGACCTCATCATCAGATTTCCAATCTATTATGTCTTTAAGAACAAACTCCCCTTCCTCTAAATCTTCAACTTCATCTTCAAAATCAAAATCAAAAAGTGTTTCTTCTTCTTCTATATCCATGAGAGCATCTATCATCTCGCTCTCTACAATCTTAGAAGAACTAGCTTCACCTCCTTCAACTCCAGATTGACTAGGCTCCCCCTGAACTATCGCATGCTGAGCAGATGGAAAATCTTCTGGCTCACTTTCTTTTCTAGCATCGGGATCATTGCCATTGTCATCTTCTCTCCTTATCGCTTGAGCTTCTCTGCAGCTTGTCTGCCCCTGAGCCTGAAGGTTTTTCATTAGCTGCTCGAGGAGGGACTTCATGATCTTGATCTCAGCAGCTTGATCAGCAACAAATGTTTTCAGTTCAATATTTTCCTGATCAATTCTTGCGTTATGTGCTTGAAGCTCGTTGATTGCTTTTGTAAGTTGGAAGATTTGGACTGTCTGGAAATCGACGTTGCTCCTTAGCTCTGAGAATCGCTGGTTATCTGTGAATTTGGATGATGTGGATGGAACAGATGTTATTGGAGATGGCGTGATTGATGGTTGAACAGATGGTTGAACGGATGGTTGAACAGCAGGAATCTCAGGCTCTGAAGCAGAAGCAGATGAAGCTCCCTGCATGAATCTGTGCCTTTTTGCCCTTTGCCTTGGCACTAAAGGAGTAGGATCTTCAGCTTCAAAATCAGAATCATCGTCATCTGAATCTCTAGACACTCTCTTTTCTGCCTCTCTTTCACTTACCACAATTCTTGATCCGTATCTGCCTATTCTAACAGATGGATCAACTAATTCAACGACTATATCTTCAACTTCTATCTCTTCAACTTCCTCAGACTCAGATTCTGAGGTGGTCACTGTTTGACCCTCTACTTCAGGCTGATATTCATCCACGTCTCTAAAAATATCATCATCATGAAGATCAGTTGGAGGATCCAGAACATCCTGAACCAGTTGTTCAGTTAGACTTACGTCCGCATTAATCCCCTGAGCCCAGATTTCTTCTAAAGTTTCTACTCGAGGATCAACCTCTGGCTCCGCGCTTGAAAGGCCCGCAGCATCCGATGATGGACCTGCTGCCAATGATGATTGGACTCTGCTTGACGAAGGCCTTGATGCCTGAGTTTGTCTTTCTTGAGCTCTTTGCCTCCTGCAAGGTTGCTGTGGAGGTCTTTGCTGTTGCTGAGGTTGTTGTTGTTGTTGCTGCACTTGCTGCGGCTGAGGCTGAGGCCCTTCTCCAGCCTAGTTCTCTCCCTCTGGGGCTACAAACTCCGGATCTACCACTGCACCGAAGAGAGGTGCATCCGGTGGTCTAATCTGCTCTGCCCTACGAGCGTCATGTGATTGGTAATCAGCAAAAATGCGCTTATCAATAACAGCCACACTTTGAATATCCGGCAGCTGAGGCAGATTCGGCAAAAAGTGACAGATCAACATCATCACAAAACACGGATACATCAGAAATCTCTGTTGGGAAATAGTTTAAGTACATTCAAGCTGTTAGTTTAGACTTCTCAGACTGTTAGTAGATTTTACTTGTAAATCCAAAGTTCATGCTGCTAGTTGAAGAAACTCGAGCTGCCAGTGTAAAAGTTCAAGCTGCCAGAGCAAAACTACTCAAGCTGCTCAGTTCATACTGTCAAGAGATTCAAGCTGATCAACAGTTTCAGAAACAGAAAGTGCTGATTTTCAGGAAACGATATCTACATGAAGATTCCAGCATATCTACTATCAAAGAAGTCATAGTTCGTCAAGGAAACATATCAAGAAGCAATATAAATACAGAGAATAGGTCGTCCTATTAAAGAATGAGTTTCTGCATATTTTGAGTCTGTAATTGCTTTATTGATTAAGTTTTCATAAGCCTCTAAGGTTGTAAAACCCTAAGAACAGTTTGTGTTCTTCGTCTAATCAAACAGATTAGAGGTGATTGTAATTGATGAATTCAGCAATACAAACAGTCTTGATTAATTCCTGTGTGTTTATTTATTATTGATTCTGAAAGTTTTTTGTCAAAATAGTTAAGTGTTATTCCGCAAACTTCTTGATTAAACTTTGATTCAAAGCAAGATTATTGATTTATACTCTGATAAATTCAAATCAGTTAGTCTTGGTAATTCATATTTTAGATCCTGTCAAGTGGTATCAGAGCCAGGTTTGTCAAACCAGGTTGTTCAAATCAGGTTTTTCAAACCAGGTTACTCTTTGTTTTTCAAAGTCAAAAACTTTCTTTTAAATTTTTAATCTTTTACAATGGAATTTGAAAATAGCAGCAGTGGATCTGGGCAAGGACTCAAAGTGCCTATGCTCAAGCCCACTGAGTTTGAGATGTGGAAACTCAGGATTCAACAGCATATTCAATTCATTGATTATGCCATATGGGAAGCTGTTGAATTCCCTCCTGTAGTTGATCCAGAACTTGATGATGAGGGAAAACCAGTCAAAACTCCTCCAAAAACTGAACTTGAAAGGAAGGCTAGAATGAATGAAGTGAAAGCACTCACACTATTACAAATAGCCATTCCTAATGCTTATCAACATCAGTTAAAAAAGTTTTATACTGCTCACTCTCTTTGGAATGCCTTAGAGAAGAGGTTTGCTGGTAATGCCAGTACCAAGAGAAATCAAAAGGACCTCTTGAAACAGCAGTATGAAAACTTTTCTGGTGGCAAGAATGAAAACCTTACTCAAATCTTTGACAGGTTCAACAAACTGATAAGTGAACTGGAAAGTGCAAAGGTCAATCTGGATCAAGATGAAGTCAACAGAAAATTTCTCAGATCTCTTGGAGAAGAATGGACAGTCTATGCTGCACAATGGAGAACAAAAGACACTTTTGATGAGATAGAATTGGATGATCTGTATAACAGTTTAAGAGTGTTTGAGACTGAGATTGATGCTAAAAAGAAATCCTTTTCTTATAATCACAACACTGCTCTTCTGTCTTCTGAAAAATCTAATAACTGTGATTCTTTTTCAGGTGGTGATGGCAATTCTGCTGAAACTCACTATGAGGCTTTTGTTGCCAATGATGGATTATTTGCTCTAAATGTTGAAGACTTGGAACAAATTCATCCAGATGATCTTGAAGAGATGGATTTAAAGTGGCAACATGCAATGCTGACCATGAGGGCCAAAAGATTTCTGAAAAGAACTGGTAGGGCCAACTTTCAAGCCAAGACAGAAGGCAAACCATCTTTTGATAAATCAAAAGTGGAATGCTATAAATGCCATAAGCCTGGTCACTTTGCCAGAGAATGTAGATCTCAAGGTCAACAGCCATCAAGGACTTTCACAGCCCATCCAAGCGTCATCATCAACAGCACTTGTCTCTCAAGAAGACAATGTGTTTGACTGGAGTGATCAGACAGAGGAAGAATTTCAAAATCAAGCACTTATGGCAGAAACATCAAATGTCTCCTCCACTGAACTACCATCTGAGGTAAATTCTAAGCTCTGCTCTCAATCATGCAAAAATATGGTTAAAAAGTACAGAGATCATAATGAGAGCATGTGCAAAACTCTAGCTAAGATGGAAGAAAGGAGATATGAATACATGCAGGCCATAGAAGATCTGGAAAAACAGATAAATGATTATAAGGACAATGAGATTCAAATGGGGTATGATAGAATCTATCATGAGTGGGAGAAAAAGGAGCTAAATAAGAAAATAGAATCTCTAAATAAAAAGGTAGAAGAGACTGAACAAAAGGTGTTTGAGGCTAATAAGAAGCTAGAATCTGTTAACATAGATCTAGGAAACTTCAAGTTAGCAAATCAAAAGCTAGAACACCTAATGGAAGTTCAATTCAAAGATAGAGTGAAATCTCAGGTCAATCCCAAAGAAGGAATAGGATACAGAGCTACTCCACCTCCATACAATAACAAGTACATTCATCCAATGAGTGAGGTTGCTGATAGACTTGTCAATGAACCACTAGATGAGTCTATGACTATTGTAGATCCTATCCTTGATAACAGTCCTGAATTAAAGGAAGATAAGAGTCAAAATAGAGACTGTGACACAATGAGTGCACCCATAGAGGTCCAAGCCCCCAGTAAGAAAGGAAAAGAGAAGATGAGTGTATGCAATGCTACTCCACAAGTTTCTGTACATTCTAACTGTAACACTGCATCTTCATCAAAAGGAAATAAAAGAGGTAAAACTGCTTCTGTCTGCACATGCCAAAAGCATGGTGTTCAAAAGTTTCCTAAACAACAGCAGGTAAGAGGAAACCAGAGAAACAAGAACCAGAAATTGACAGAATAGTCTGGTGTTCCAATTCAAACTGTCAAAAGATGCTTTCACTGTGGAAGGAAGAATCACTTAGCCAAGGATTGTTTTTACAAACCAGCTGTTGCAAAACAGACTGTGCATCACACAAAATCAAATCCTAATCAGGCAAAGCACTCAAAAGTGAAACCTTCCACAGCAGCTCCAAAGAAAACAGTTGATCACAGATTCTCAAAAGTTAATAAAAAACAGTCCACACATCAAAAACAAGTTTTGGCAAAGCCTAAATCAAGTTTTAAACAAATGTGGTGTGTCAAGGACAAATCTGTTGCTCAAACTGCTAATGCAAAAGATCAGACTGCTAAGTCAAAATCTGATGCTGTTAGTGCAAAAACTGAAACTGTTAGCACTACCAACACAGCTCAAGCTGCTGGGCATCAATCTGGAGCTGCTAGTGAATTATCTGAGACTGTCAGAAGAAACGATGATCAAAATAGTTGGATACCTCATATTATCACTAAATACTCTCCAAAGACTCCATCAGTAGATCTCACCAAATATAAGAAGTCAAAAACAATTTTTAGTTATGTGAATGTACAAGGCCAACCCAAAACCAATTTGGTTTGGGTTTACTCCACTACTAACTAAGCTGTTATTTGTGCAGGGCAACCACAGGTCTCCTCATAGAACAAGATGGCATCTGGACAGTGGATGCTCTAGGCACATGACAGGCAATTCTGAATGCTTGTCAAATTTCAAAGGTTTTGATGGAGGTTTTGTTGCATTTGGAGGCAACTCAAAAGGAGGTAAGGTTACAGGTAAAGGTACTGTTAATGCAGGCAACATGACATTCCATGATGTTCTGTATGTTGAACAGCTTAAGTACAATTTATTGAGTGTCTCTCAAATCTGTGACAAACAAAACATTGTTCTGTTCACAGATTCTGAGTGCATTGTTCTTTCAAAGGATTTCAAAGTTCCTGAAAAACTTGTTTTACTAAGAACACCAAGAAAGGACAATGTTTACTGCCTGGACACAGATCTCTTGACTAAATCAAATACTTTAAGCTGTTTAATATCCAAAGCATCATCAAATGAGTCTGCTCTTTGGCATAGAAGAATGTGTCACATGAACTTCAAGTCCATGAATGCTTTAGTGAAAAAGAATCTGGTAAGAGGATTACCACAAAAGGAGTTCATTTGTGATGATCATTGTGTAGCATGTCTTAAAGGTAAGCAACACAAAACTTCTCATAAGGCCAAAGAAGTAAATTCAATCTCATCTGTTCTTCAGTTGTTACATATGGATCTATTTGGTCCAACATCTGTTTTGAGTTTGAATAAAAGGGCATACTGTTTAGTCATTGTTGATGATTTCACCAGATTTACTTGGGTTTACTTTCTTAGGTCCAAAGATGAAACTGCTGAGCTAGTTAAGTCTTTTATCCTTAAGATAGAAAACCAATCCAATTCCAAAGTTAAGGTGATAAGATCAGACAATGGAACTGAATTTAAAAATCAAATTCTAAACAGTTTCTGTGAGTCCAAAGGCATTGCTAGACAATATAGTGCACCAAGAACACCACAGCAAAATGGTGTAGCTGAAAGAAAGAATAGAACATTAATTGAGGCTGCTAGAACAATGCTAGCTGATTCAAATCTGCCAATGACTTTCTGGGCAGAAGCTGTTAATACAGCCTGTTATGTTCTAAATAGGGTTCAAGTTGTCCAATCTCAAGGAAAAACTCCCTATGAGTTATTCCATAACAGAAGTCCCCTAATAGCTTTCTTCAAGCCTTTTGGATGCCCATGTACTATTCTTCACACTAAGACTCACTTAGGGAAGTTTGAGAGTAAGGCTGAAGAAGGATTCTTTGTAGGATACTCAACTCAAAGCAAAGCCTATAGAGTATACAACACTGTGTCTAAAACAATTGAAGAAAGTGCCAATGTTGAATTTAATGAAAATACTGCTAATATCAAAGGCACTGGTCCTGATTGGTTGTTTGATTTAGATTCACTAACAAATTCTCTGAGCTTTGTTGAGTATACTGCAGAAGCTGATGCATACAGGGTTGAAGCTGCTAACACAAACTCTCATGCTGCCAATACAATTTCTCATGCTGTTGGCACAAAGTTTCAGACTGTTGCAGATTCAACAAGTTGGGATGATTTCACCACTCTACCACTTCTGTCATGTGATCCTCCAGGGGTCCTGAATGCTCCACTTAATGCAAATCTAGACACTGAAGTGCCATTCCCAAGTCCTGACAGCACAGCTCCATCACAAAAGGAAACAGTCCCAGTTTCTAGACTAGCAGTCCCAACAGCTTCTCATGCTGTTAGCCTAGAGACTCAAGCTGTTCCAGAAACTGAACCATTCACTGGTTCTGATGGAGATGATACAAACCTTGGAACTTCTTTTCAAACAGAGAGAGAGCCCACACTAAGAGTTCACAAGTATCACCCTCTCAATCAAATACTGGGTGATCCAAGCACTCCTGTTCAAACAAGGAAAATGGTTCACAATGAGACTGCTGCTGCTGAACAATCAGTTCCTGAATTCAGTCTAGCTGCTTTTGAACATGCCTGTTTCATGTCTCAACTAGAACCCAAAAAGGCATCAGAAGCATTAAAAGATTCATCCTGGATTGAAGCCATGCAAGAAGAGCTTTTACAGTTCAAAATTCAGAATGTATGGACTCTGGTGGATCTTCCTAAAGGTAAGAGAGCAATAGGTACAAGATGGGTGTTCAGAAACAAGAAGGATGAGAGAGGGATAGTCATCAAGAACAAAGCAAGACTAGTAGCACAAGGGTACACTCAAGAAGAAGGAATAGATTATGATGATGTCTTTGCTCCAGTAGCAAGAATTGAAGCCATCAGACTATTTCTAGCATATGCAAGTTTCAAAGGATTTAAAGTGTATCAAATGGATGTTAAGTCTGCTTTCCTGTATGGGACAATTGAAGAGGAAGTGTATGTGTGTCAACCTCCTGGTTTTGAAGACTACAAGTATCCAGACAGGGTGTACAAGCTAGACAAAGCTCTCTATGGTCTTCACCAAGCCCCCAGAGCATGGTATGACACACTGTCATCATATCTTCTACAGAATGGATTCAAGAGAGGCACTCTGGACAAAACACTTTTCACTAAATCCATCAAAGCTGAGATTCTTCTTGTCCAAATCTATGTTGATGACATCATCTTTGGCTCAACTGAGGCTAGTTTGTGCAAAGAATTTGAGGCCCTAATGCACAAAAAGTTTCAAATGAGTTCAATGGGGGAACTCACATTCTTTCTAGGGCTGCAGGTTAAACAGAAGCCTACTGGTCTATTCTTAAGTCAATCAAAGTATGTCAAAGACATACTGGAAAAGTTTGGCTATCAAGACACAAAGGTTGCAAGCACTCCAATGGATCCTCATAAACAGCTCCATACAGACAAAGATGGCATAGATGTGGACATTCATCTATACAGATCCCTTATAGGATCTCTCATGTATCTAACATCTTCAAGACCTGATATTATGTTTGCTGTCTGTGTGTGTGCTAGATTTCAATGCTCTCCAAAGGATTCTCACTTGGTTGCTGTTAAGAGAATCTTTAGATATCTTAAAGGCCAACCACATTTAGGTCTATGGTATCCTAAAGACTCTCCTTTTGAACTAACTGCTTATTCTGACAGTGACTATGGTGGTTGCAACATTGACAGAAAATCCACAACTGGTGGATGTCAATACTTAGGAGCAAGACTGGTCTCTTGGCAATGCAAAAAGCAAACAACTGTCTCCACATCATCCACTGAAGCAGAATACGTAGCAGCTGCAAGCTGCTGCTCCCAGGTAATGTGGATTCAAAATCAGCTAAGAGACTATGGTATGAATTTCTTATCCACTCCTATTTATATTGACAATTCAAGTGCAATTAGCATTGTGCAAAACCCAGTGAAATTCCCAAAAACCAAGCATATAGAAATCAGGTTTCACTTCATCAGAGATTGTAATGAAAAGAAGTTAATCCAAGTTACCAAAATACATACAGATGATCAGCTAGCTGATCTATTTACAAAACCTTTTGATATAGGAAGGTTCACTTTCCTAGTATCAAATATTGGTATGGTAAACATGGATTAATTGGTTTTCATTATTATCTACTCAGTATGCTAATTTAAGGGGGAGACACTGTTCCATTGAAAAGTTGCACAATTTTACACTAACAGCATGAGTATTTTCTCATACTGCTAGTTCATTTTCTCGGACTGCTAGTTATTTTCACTTGATCTGTCAAAGTGTGCAGGGTATTTGGGTAATTTTCAAAAATGTGTGCGCGGGACCCAACTTTTCGAAACCTTTAAAGGTCCCGGTTTCGTTCAGTTGTAACTACCAGTTACATATTCTTCTTCCACGGCCTTCTGCTTTCTCTCTGAACGAATCACACATTCTTCTTTCAAACCCTAAAACCATCGTTTGTTCATCCATGGAGTTCGTAAAAGAACACAACTGCCTCCCATACACTCTGAAACATGCTGAACTCCAACCTTTCCATACAATGATGGATTTCCTCAGGCACTCCCATATCCTACTATATACATCTCCCATATAGTACAGTTTTGGAACCATGCATCTATTCAAACCATCAATGGAGTGCCTACCCTCCTTTCCAAGATTGATGGAACTGATATCCATATCACTGAGGAATCCATCCGACATCACTTGCATCTTCGAGATGCCACTGGTATAACCGACCTAACCCTTGATGCTTTACATACAGGTCTTTTCAATATCGGTTATAGGGGTCCTGCTGATTCTTTTACTTTCTTAAAAGCCCATTTTTCTCCTAAATGGAAATTTCTTGTACATATACTTCAGCAGTGCATTAGCCCCAAAAGAACTGGTTGGTCTGAATTTTCATCTAACATTGCCACTGCCTTAGTGTGCTTTTCAACAGGCCAACGATTCAATTTTTCCAACATGATTTTTCAGGGGATGTTAAGGCATCATTCCCTAAAGAGTGGGAAATTTTTGATGTATCCTAGATTTTTAGCAGAAATCATTGCACACACCTGCACATCTTCTCATTTACATAAACGGATACATGTTTCCCACAGGCACTCACTACCCTCTATAAAGAGACTTTTAAAACATAGTGCCAATTTTTTGAGTGTTGATGTTCCATTGCCTTCTGCAATGATGAACATCATTCCACAACACAGAGGAGAGGGTCCTGAGCAGGCTCAGCCCATCATTACTGCTACACCCCCAGGACCCCAACCCCCTCCTCATGATACACAAACTCCCTCTGCTCCTTTTGTACAGCCAACACGCCCACTCAGATAGTTATACAAAAGAAAAAGGGGACCAGGAGCTCCTTCCTCCTCCTCCCATCAGCAAGAGCCATATATCCCTGTGCAGGAGGATACTCCTGCACAGAATATCCAAAGGGAACCCATTGAGGAAACTCCCATCCTCTCTCAGGAGGTGAACATCTCTTCAGAGATGGTTCATATGGGTTCTGTGGCTGGCACTACTGATGTCTCTGCACAAGAGGCACAGGACAGTGCCAACATAGCTAAGACCACGCCCATGGCAACAGCAAGTGTGCAAACACAAGCTGGAAGTCCCCAGAACCAAGAAAAGAGGGGCCCAGAAGTTTCTACCTCTGGTCTTAATGTCAGTGATAGATCACAAACACCTCAGGTGTTCTCTGATCTTGAGGCTAGTCTGCAACAAATGCTCTTAACGGATCCCAGGCTCAAACCTGTTGTAGCTATGTTGGACCATCAAATGTCCATCATTGCTGCACAAGGGGCTCAAATTTTTGCTCTCAGGCAGGCAGAGGCTGCTCAAAATAAGCGTATGGATTATCTACACAGAGGCTTCACTCTCTGTGGAAATAAAATTGTGAAATTAGAGCAGATGATTCAAACCCAAGGGGCAAAGGTTGTGGGTCCTTCTGACCAAACCAATGCTTCCAAAAAGGGGGAGAATCAGGAGGTTCCCAAATCAGTCCAAGCAGCTCCAATAACAACAGTCCAAGCAGCTCCAACAGTTCCAGTTTCTAGGCTAGCAGTTCCAATAGCTTCTCAAGCTGTTAGCCTAGAAACTCAAGCTGCTCCTTCAAAAGCTACTGGAGTTGTAATCAGGGAAGGTATTCAAGCTCCAAAAAGCACAGTCCAAGCTACAACATCTGCTACAAAAGACAAGGGCAAGGGCATTCTCATTGAGTCTCCAAAGCATAAATTTTCTTCAAAAGAAGCCCAAATTGCCTTTGATGCTGAAGTTGCCAGAAAATTAGCAGAAGAACAAGACAAAGAATTAGAGCAGCAAGCCCAAACCCAAATGGATGATGATGAGACTTTAGGTAATTACTTAAAGGGGTTTGTGGTCAAGCAAGGAGCAAGGAAAAGAAAGATGCCAACAGGGCACTCCAAGGCTGAGCATAGAAGATTTCTTATCAATTTTGCCTTTGCAGCAGGTATTCCAAAGAAAATGGCTCAGTCCATGTCTACTGAAAGGCTGCAGGAGATTCATGATAAGGAGATGGACAAAAGACAGAGAACACAAGTCTCTCCAGAAGCTCAACCATCCCAAGAAGTCCAACCATCAACCCAATCAGTCCAAGCTGAAGCTGGTGCCAGTGCACCTGCTCCCTCTGATCAAGCAGTTGTCTCTATTCCTTCATCGGTTAAAAGGGTGCTCTTTGAGCAACAACTACAAAAGGCTATGGAGATAGAGAAGCTGATTGATCAGCATGATTTTACAAAGCCTCAAATCAACTACTGGTTTGCTAAGTCACTGGATGACCGTGACTTGAGAATGAAGTTTGTAATCAGAAGAGAGTCTGGACCTGAAGAGGAGTATGACACTTTTTGGCAGATAGTACAGAAGCTGACCAGAGATGAATTGATAAAGATGTACAATATAGGGTCAGTTACACAAGTGAGGTCTGCTCTTCCACAAGTCAAGCAACTCATCAAAGATCTAAGTACAGTGGTTGACCCTGAGTTTGCAAGACAAGAGATAGAAGATGCTGAAAAGAAAGGGAAAAAGATCAAGCAGATTGATCTGTTTGTCAAGTCAAAGACATTCAGAATCAAATTCACAGATGGATCTGGTATCTTCTTCAATCTTGATTTTTACAATTTTTCAAAAGATATGCTGCTGCAAACTAAATCAGCTAGAATATCTTGTGATAAAGAAGAGATGAAGAAAGAATTTTTGAAGGCTATAGATCATAAACTTGCACAGTTGTGAGTTTTTGTAAGCCTTGGTTTGTAAATAACAGTTTACTTATTCATTTCCAATTCTTGTATAGAACTTAAAGTCTTATGTAAAGAATTTAAGTTAGGGGGAGATTGTTGGGAAATAGTTTAAGTACATTCAAGCTGTTAGTTTAGACTTCTCAGACTGTTAGTATATTTTACTTGTAAATCCAAAGTTCATGCTGCTAGTTGAAGAAACTCGAGCTGCCAGTGTAAAAGTTCAAGCTGCCAGAGCAAAACTACTCAAGCTGCTCAGTTCATACTGTCAAGAGATTCAAGCTGCTCAACAGTTTCAGAAACAGAAAGTGCTGATTTTCAGGAAACGATATCTACATGAAGATTCCAGCATATCTACTATCAAAGAAGTCATAGTTCGTCAAGGAAACATATCAAGAAGCAATATAAATACAGAGAATAGGTCGTTCTATTAAAGAATGAGTTTCTGCATATTTTGAGTCTGTAATTGCTTTATTGATTAAGTTTTCATAAGCCTCTAAGGTTGTAAAACCCTAAGAACAGTTTGTGTTCTTCGTCTAATCAAACAGATTAGAGGTGATTGTAATTGATGAATTCAGCAATACAAACAGTCTTGATTAATTCCTGTGTGTTTATTTATTATTGATTCTGAAAGTTTTTGTCAAAATAATTAAGTCTTATTCCGCAAACTTCTTGATTAAACTTTGATTCAAAGCAAGATTATTGATTTATACTCTGATAAATTCAAATCAGTTAGTCTTGGTAATTCATATTTTAGATCCTGACAATCTCTCCCGCGCTGGAGCCGTGATCTGGTGCACGAACTCCGCAAAGAGCATCTCCGAAAAGCTGAAACTTTTATTATATACCAAGGCAATCATGGCCGATTGCATCTTGGATACGATATAATCAAAACCCGCCTTTTTAGGTGCAAAGCACACCATAATTACATGCGCTAGGTACCTCCATTGGCCTATCAACCCGCTCTTCATATAGGCAGCTTTAGCAATATCTAGACCATAACCCATTCTAAAAAATGCCGCTTGCCTTATGCTCAATGTGAAATCGATCGGCCCTGCCTCTTGCTCTACCGTCCCGAGCTGCAAAATTCCACGTAGCATATCAGCAGAAAACACAATAGGCTGCCCGACAACTCTTGTCCTTAACACTATTGGCGTCACGGTACAATCTACTTGCAAATGATCCCAAAACTGTCTAACATATGGCAAGATGATTTGTACATTGTGCGATAGTGCATATGAAACTCTGGAGTGTGCCAAAAACTCCACCATTGGTCTAAATGCCTGAGCTTCAGGAAGCTCTCTATCTGGCGATATAACCATATTATGCTTCTGGAAAAAAGCTCTTTCACCCATATCTGCACATTAAAACAATAACATATATTAGAAGTGAAAAATAAAAATGAAAGTTGTGTAATTTCAAATTTGTTTTATTTTGAACTTACGTAAGTCCAAAATCCAACACATTTGAATTTCTACTAGTTTGAATTTTAAAATTATGCAAACATTTCGACTTTAATACTAAATTCGAAGGACATGTTCGAATTTGACTTGAATTTGAGTTTACTGACAACTTCGAAGTTCCTGACAAATTCGAACATGATGAACATGTTCGAATTCGGTCACTTTCAAACACGAATCCATGATTTAAACCCCATTAGACTTAGAAAATAGTATTTACTAGTCCTATAAGGTTCTAATCGAAGATATATGTAACTAATTTGAGGTTTCACCGGTTAAAACTTGTGATTTTGATTCACTAAGTTTAAAACCCAAAAACTTCAAAAATATGTCGATTTTTGCTATAAATGAGTCCTAGGATACCTAAATCTTGTATAACACTTATGTTTATACCTAAATCTTGTATAACACTTATGTTTATGTTTCCAAATGGGTGGAAGCACAAACTACACTAACTAGTGATAACCGGGTTGTGTGTAAATTTGTTAAAAGAAATATATTTGCACGACACGGTATCCCAAGGGCTATCATCAGTGATGGAAGTTCACATTTTAAAAATCAACATTTTGCTAAACTCCTTAAACAATATGGAGTTAATCATAGAATAGCAACACCTTATCATCCGCAAACTAGCGGACAAGTCGAAATTTCTAATAGAGAGATCAAGAGAAATCTTGAAAAAACTGTAAGACCAGATCGTAAGGATTGGTCGCAAAAATTAGAGGATGCTCTATGGGCATACAGAACCACATTTAAAACACCAATCAGTATGTCCCCGTATAGACTTGTTTATGGAAAGCTTTGTTATCTTCCAGTAGAACTAGAACACCAAGATCTATGGGCAATCAAAAACACTAATTTTAATTTACATGATGCCGGTGTTCATAGGAAGTTCCAATTACATGAACTGGTAGAAATTCGTAGAGAAGTCTACGAAAGTGCAAGAGAAAACAAAAGTTTTCCACGATAGGATGCTTAAAAATAAAATATTTACTAAGGGAAATAAAGTTTGGTTATTTAATGCAAGACTTAAACTATTTCCTGGTAAATTAAAAAGTAAATGGACAGGTCCATACATTGTAACTAATGTCTACCCACATGGTGCGGTAGAAATCCAAGACCCAAAAGGTGGTGAACCATTAAAAGTCAATGGACATAGATTAAAGTTGTATGTTCAATGGGCCACCAATAATATGTTAGTCTCTGAATTAATCAGACTACAAGATCCAAAAGTTAATTAATTAGTTTAGGAGCAGTACGTCTGACTGAAGACATAAAACTTAGCGCTTTTTGGGAGGCAACCCAGAGTACTTTGATTATCTGAATTTATTTGTTTTTTGTGTGTTTATTTGCTTATGTGTAATTGTGTGTACCTGACGGTCCGTCGTTGTGACCCGTAGAAATAATCCTTATATCCACTATTTAGCTCAGAGAAGTAAGGGTCGAATCTGCAGGGAGTGCGTTTGTAATTAGGGTTAGGAGGCTAGCTTTGTGAGTTTTATTGAAAGCACTTTAAATTGTGAATCGGTTGATTTGAATAATTTGTTTAGATCAATGACTTACCACTAATTTGTGACTAAATTTAATGGAAAATAACTAATGCAGTAAAGTAACAATCAAGTGAAGGATAACCATTCACGGAATCACCACGACATAAGTATTACTCACTCAAATTTCATGCAACAATCACATAAACATAATTAATTGCGCGATTAAATTACTCATACATGTTTTAACCAATAACTCTCGGCATAGTGCATGCAATATTCTTTACTTGTCTTAATCCCTAAGCTAATGGACTCGACACAAATAATAATACTACTATAAACTATCTTGGTTTTACCAATCAAAACATACAATCATAATCATAACCGAATGCTTAACATTTGCATACACATAGAATATTTCAATCAATACGAATATCAACACATATAGAAATTCAGGTAAAGTAAACTTAGCCGTTGATCCTCCGCAAACGGCTAAAGTGATTAGCTGCTTATCTTATGCTCTTCAATGGTGTAGATCTGAAACATATTGTGAAGTTGTAAATCACCGTCTTCGTACTTGTATCGTGAATCCACTCCGGCAGGGCTTCGCCAAGTCTTCTGACACGTTCGGGACCACTCTCAATGGCTGCCATCGACCTCTATTTATAGAGGAGGCGGTTTCTAGGGTTTTTGATGCCGAAAATGAGTTTTTGCGCCGACCCTGCGCAGGCCAGGCGAAGACCTGCGCCCCCCTGCGCCACAGGTACGGCCAGGGGTACGCTGGGCTGCGCTGGAAGTGCTCTGGAACTCTCAAACTCTCTGTTTTGCAACGCAGGGTGGCGCAGGCCTGCGCCCCCTCCGGCTAGGTTCGCGCTGAATTTTCTCGAGCTGCTTTCTTTTGATCTCTTGACCCTGAAACATAAATTCGGAGTAATAATATGGAAGTTACGAAGTACCGATGCTTAAAATGAACATAAAATGACTCCAAAACACATAAAAATATAGCCTTATCAAACCTCCTCAACTTAACTCTTTGTCGTCCCCGAACAAGCCTTTGGAATTAGAACTAACTATGTACCGGGCATGTATTAGCAGCGACTCTTGGAATTCTATGTTAAGCTAGCCTTCGTACTAATGCTTAAAATTTTAACATGCAAATCGAAGACGTTTCAGTTAAATTATATTTCCCTTAGAATTTATATAATGTATCTCACTCTTGAAAATACCCTTTTAGCTCATGGTTACGAAACTTAAAACACGTGGGTCTTTTGACCATCTTTTCCCTCTATGCATGTTTTCGACAACTTTTTCTTTTCAATACCATGCTTCTATCTATTTTCTTTTCAACTTAGATTGTCTAGATGATCCATGTAACGAGATTTCGGTCAATCACTCCCAAACCAAATGGTTTTAGGGGATTATGCATGAATGGTACCCCTACGGACTTAGGTGTCGTTTGGTTCACTTGAATCCGAGGGAATTGGAGGGGAAAGGAATCCAAATCCAGTCAGTTCATGTGTTTGGTTCAACTATAAATAGGAATTGGATTTCATCAAAATTAGAATTTTCCAATTAATGAAGGAAAATAACATTCCTTCACACTATGGATGGAATTTAGTTCCTTTTAAAAACAGAAAGTAGTTACAAAAATACCCCTTACGTTTAACACACTACACTACACCATGTCCAATCTTACCCCACCCACCCTACCTACCTATCTTCCCACCCACCCATCCATACCCACCCTACCCCATCCTACCCTACCCTACACCATCCCACCCACCTCTAACCCACCTACCCCAACCCTACCTATGCTATCCAACCTACTCTTACCTACTATCCACCATACCTTCCCTTACCTACCCACCCTACCCTATCCCACCCACCTACCCCAACCCCTACCTATGTTATCCAACCTACTCTTTACTTCCCACCATATCTACCCATACCCACCCACCCATCCCTCATCCACCCCACCCACCCTACCCTATCCATCTCATCCTATTCTTACTTTAGAGATTTATCCACCTCCACCTCTACCCACCTACCCCTACCTTACCTATTCCCTGTTCAACCTACTCTTACCTACTACCCACTATGTCTACCCCTACCTATCCCTCGTCCATCATACGTTACCCACCTAACCCACCTACCCTTACCATACTTACGCTATCCAACCTGCTCTTACCTACTACCCACCATACCAACCGCCACCCATCCCTCATCTACCCTACCCACCCTATCCCACCCACCCTACGCTATCCATCTCATCCTATTCCTACCTTAGAGACTTATCCACCTCTACCGACCCATCCCGTCCTACCCTACCAACGAACTATGAAATTGGATTCTAATTTCATTTTTAGCCAACCAAACATGATTTGGATTCCAATTCCAAGATTCCAATTCCTTAACAGATTCTAATTCCTTTTAAAACATTCTGCGAACCAAACGACACCTTAGTTTCCCGAACCATCTAGACTACAATTAACTTATTTTTAGGCTAAAACATGATTAACTTCTCCCGCTTATTGCATGGGTTTCCAAAATCTTTTGACACATTACTTATATTTAAGCCCAAATAAATTTTAACCTACTTGAATTCACTTTACATAGCAAAAGTTTTAATTGTTATTACGACTCTTTTCTTAATTATAGAATATCCTATCAACACTAGCCAATTTCCTCGTACATGAATTTTCTATGTATCATCATGTTCCACAGCCTGATCGGCAAACAAGACTCGATTGGGGAAAATAAGACAGACTACATAAACATTATAAAATCTAAATAAAACTCGGCTAAAACTAGAAATAAATAAAAACTAACAATAAATAAATTAAATGCAATACATAATTAAAAAGAACAAAAATAAGGAAAGATAGTACCCGATCATTCGAATGGAGGAGGCGCAGGAGGACCGAAGACGCTATTGAAGAAGCCGGTATACGGGTTCTGGCCTGTGGTGAATTGTGCTGTAGGCGGGACCATGTGAGTAGGATTCTGATCTAGGAGCTCCTGTCTGCCATGCGCCGGATAGCGCTGATAAGTGTCTATGGTAGGGTCGTAGGTCTGGTAGTTAGGCATCGTGTAATCATTATATGAATGATATGGCATACCGGCTACGAAGTCCTCGTGATGTCGGACTCCCTCCCAGTATGCCCAGTTATGGTGCTGGTAATAGGCATTTTGGTATGCCAGGGCTCTCTGCCCGTCCTGAAGCTGATCTACCCGACCCGACAAGTGATCGACCCTATCATAAATATGGGTCATTCGCCCATTCATCTCATCTAATCTCTAGGTCACGTCCTCCTGGAACTCACCTTGACCCACTACTAAGTCATCTAACCGCCTCATGACGCGACTAAAATCAACATCTTCATTTCCTCGACTGTGTAGGGTAGACGCCCCTCTGTTCGGCTCTTCGTGCCGAACTTCCGCTTCATTAGCGGCCTTCTCCTCTCTCTCTCTCTCTCTCTCTCTCCTCTCGTCCTCAGTGTAGTCCTCGATATACGACTGATTTGTCTCCTTGTCAAATATCTCGAACCCTTCATCAACTTTCCTAAAAATCAAGGTAGGGAACATGGCGGCCGTAATGTACGTCGCCGAAACAGGGGAAACGAGAGAATCGGGTGAAAGTGAACCCATCCTCTCGAGCAATTTAGAGATCAACCAAGCATGGGGAATGATCGTCATCTCTCTAGTATCATACATAGCCCATATATCATTCATGACCGTCCATCCGAAGGAAGTCTGGGCTTACCCTTGAGAAGGGCTGCAGAACCGTAATATCCCTATGTCTGACCTTAGACAGGTCACTATCGCGAGGCAAGATGTTATTCACAATGATCTTGAGAAGCACCTTACACCTCGGAGTCAATGCCTTTCGGCTATAAGAAGTGGAGGACTGATTCCACGAAAGATGGAATAAAAACCTTGCTCACTTGCTCCGTCCACTCTCTCGACGAAGTCATGTCGGTAAAGGCCAACTGGACCTCGAACTTGTACTCAAACCCTCGCTAGTTAGACCCTTCGTGGCCTACCCCAGTATCTACATTAAATAGTTGGTGAAGGTTTTGTGCATCCATTGCCACGTCCCTACCGTGGAAGGTTCCTATAAGTCTAAAGTCGTTAGGTGAACGACCTGTCTCCCTTTGTAGGGTAGACATCCATTCTACCACATTGGCCTGATGAATCTCGGGGCCGCCCAAATCAAGAACACTCTCCCAACCCAGATAGTCAAAGAGGTATGGAATCCCATAATCCTCAAAGTCATTTCTCCTAAACTTCTTCTCAGCTAACACCTTATTCGAGTATTTCTTATTAAAAATAAATGTGTTCTAATATTCTCGGGGTGTTGTGATAATAAAAGGTTTGGAGACCAGTCTATAGACACATTGACATTTTGGGTTCTTTGTCTCGTTCTCCTCAACATCTACAATTTTGCCAACCAATCATAGTATGTATGAGATAAATAAAATTATGCAATTTAAATTTCACAGTTATGCTCAATTATATATATATATATATAGATTGGGGTTTGATTGAGAACTTTTGTGCATCGAGGCACCATTGAGAACTTTTGTTCATCGGACTTTCTACCAAGGGTGCATTAAGGGTATTTGTGGAATAAATTTATAGGAAAATTAATTAATTATAGAAAATTAAGTTTAATTAGATTAGGAAACAAATCAATACATTAAACAACTTACCAAAAATTTCTCATTCTTTCTCTCGTCACCTCTCTCTCTCTCTCTCTCTCTCTCTCTCTCTCTCTCACACCATGATCAACCTCTCTCCCTCTCCTTCCCCATGTGACCGCCCCTCCCCCCTCTCATTCTCAAAATGCAGCCACTGTCTTGCTTTCTCGGCCGCTGCACCACCATCGCACCACCGCTGCACCGACCATCTCTCTCTCTCTCTCTCTCTCTCTCTACGGCCAATGATGAACACCTTTAAAGATAAAAGGATGTATTTTGATGATTTTGGAAGAGATTAACGATATGCGTGTATTTGATTTTGAAAGAGATGAACGATATGCATGTATTTTGAAGATGAACGATATGCATGAAAGGATGAATGATTCATGTTTGTATTTTGATGTATTTTGATTTTGGAAGAGATGAACGATATGCATGATTTATTTTTGGAGAAGATGAACGATATGAATGTATTTTGATGATGAACGATGAACGATATGCATGAAGAGATGAACGATTAATGTTTGTATTCTGATGTATTTTGATTTTGGAAGAGATGAACAATATGCATTATTTATTTTTGGAAGAGATGAACGATATGCATGTATTTTGATGTATTTTGAATTTGTATTTTTTTTTGTTAATTTTTGAAGTGTAATAATTAAATAAGGATTGCATAATTCCTGTTTTACCCCTCTGCGAATTTCATTATGTGCACTTGATGCATAAACTTTCTATTTAATTACCCTTTTGCCATTTGATCTAACCCACACATTCCTTTCATCCAAGGGACAATGGAGGTTCTTTCGTGCCTCGATGCACAAAAGTTTTCAATGGAACCTCCCTCTATATATATATATATATATATATATATATATATATATATATATATATATATATATATATATATATATATATATATATATATATATATATATATATATATATATATATATATATATATATATACTTCTTACGCTCTAATTTTGCATCCCTCTATATATAGTCTATAATTTGCCAACAATTTAAATGCTAAACATCTACTTAATTTGTCAATATAATTCTATTTAGCATGTAAACTCACTTCTAGCTAATTACCCAAATTTTTATAATTCAAACATTATATGCACATTTAGGTAACCAACTTTATAAATCCAAATTAGTTTCTAGATTTTAACCATGGCAAATTATCTAAAATATCAAGTAAGCACATATCTCATAAAACATACATCAAGGTTATCATCAAATTCAGGCAATTTCACATACTTTGACTCTGAAAAGTCAAAATTACTATGAAAACTCCATGGATGACCATGAAGCTGAAGCTTTCATTTTTGCTCAAAAAGTATGAAATAAGTTGCATTTGCTTAATAAAAACACCTTGGTGATTGGAAGCTTAAATTGGTAAAAATCTAGCCTTTTGTTTCACCATTTTTTCACCAAAAAATCCTTCAAAATGGATAAAACTACCCACAAGGAAGTGATTTCTAGCCTAGATCTTTGATATATATGATAAATGTGGATGTTTTTAGGCTTAGATTTCCAAATTTGTGGCACAAAAATGGGATGTAGGAGGTATAGCCGCACACCAAGCCGTAGGTTAAAGCTCTAGAGTTTGTGAAAATGAAGAATGAGGCTTGAATTGGGGTTTTATCTCGATGGGGCGTAGCCCTCCCTTGCGCCCAACTCTGTTAAAGTTTCAATTTTTTACTGTTTTGGCACGCAGGGCTGTATATCTCTCTAATTTTTATAAAGTGTAGTCTAAATTTTTTTTGAGGGAGCTAAATTAATCAATTAACTTATCGTTAGAACCTACCCTCCCCAACTTAGACCTTTGTGACGTCCTCGTCACATTAATCCGTTAATAACATTGAGAGATAGATCGGTACCCATTCCTTATTCATAACAATTAAATTTAAACAACTAAATAAAATTCAAATAAAATTCAACTTATAATAATTCCACTGATATAAAATAAACACATCATACTTTAAAAATAAAAACCAAATAAAGTACGATTACAATTCAAATAAAATAAGCAAGCCACATCAGAAACAAACCAAACCAACTTTAAGTTTATCACGCAATAAACAAACCAAACATACTCAAACAATAAAATCAAAATCAGAATTCTTTCGGAGGAGCGACGATTTCTTCCAATTCTTTAACTGTTATCTGGATATTGGTGAGCCAGTCAGAATGCACTTGAAGCAGCTGATCAATTTTCTTTTGGCCTCCTTGAAGTGTCTCGATTTCTTTAAGCAGCATGTTGTTTGTGTTCACCAACTCTCCAACTATACCCTTCAGTTTATGAACCTGATCCCATACAATATCGACAGTCTCGATCCTCTTCCATGGTCTCTGGTCTTCCTCGTCGACTTCCATCCTGGCTTTTCCTTTATTGTTTTGTCCTTCAGGCGTGTGTTCAGGGGCATTAAACGAAATTTGGGTCACTTTAGCGGTTTTAGGGCAACGGGTTTGGAATCCTACTTCGGTGAGCTCAAATACTAACCCTATCATAGTAATCCTTGTAAACCACATGATATTCGGGTAACGGAACCTTATGGGTAATTCTTTCGACACTGCTTTTTCTATAACGAATAACTCAGTAAGCATCCTACAATGAGGATAATTCACTCCCTGACCCATTACATGACACTCCCATAGATTTTGCATGATGATATACCCCAAAGACACAGTCGGGTATCCGGTCATGAGTGTGTGTACTAGAAGGATCTCTTGAGGTCTCACATAAGTAGTGTCTAGGTGACGTGGAAGCATGCTAAAAATAACTAGTTTCCACATGACCTTGGCCAAAGGGCATAAATCTCCTCTATTAAAAGCAGTGTAAGGCCGGGCATCTCTAATAGGGATTCCAAAAACTGTAGCTATCATTTTATCCCATTGGTTAGTCCACTTATTTATTTTACGCATTCTACTCCCCTGGGTATTAGTTAATGTCCAGAATTCCCTAGGGCGTGGTGTCTCAGTGCCAATAAGAAATTCATCATACAACTTATTCCTAGAGATTGACACTTCTTTATTTCTCACCATCACCACTAGCTCAAAATCATAATCCTCAGTTTTTTCTATTCTACGCATAGTGGCGAACCACTGTTGGATCAAACTAGTGTGAATATACGGTAATTCCCACATAACAGCTCTAGCCCACCCCAAATGCTCAAACGACTCTATAATATCAAAGTCATCAAAATCAGCCTCTTTTAAGGTACGCTCTATGAGAAACCTAGGTGGTTTGCCATTACTGGTGTTTAGGGGTATTTCAGGGAATTCCGCATTGAGGGGTTTCTCAAAAAGGATGTTTTGAGGGTTGTGGGTTCTCATCCTAGGGGTTTGGGTGTGTGCGGAACGGTTACCGTTGGCATGATATTGGGTTGACATCTACAATTAAAAAAATGTAAAGACTAAGGATTATTAAAATAGGGTTTCCTACATGAATGATGCATGATAGTTAAACAACCTTTTTCATCATTAAATAATCTAATCCTAAGTCTCACCAACAATGTGAGCCGAAACTAACCTATCAAATGCATGAACTTCAGTAAATAAATATTTTAACCATTTAAGAATAACCCTTAAGAGAAAAGTTTTACAAATATTAACAATAAAGCATATATGGAAAAAGCCACAATTTTTACAAAGAGTTTTGCAAAAATATATGTATATTATTTAAAAGAGTATATATAAAATTATTATTAACCCTCTTTTTATATTTTCAATAAAACAATGTAACCCCCAAAACTTCCATTCCATGCATTCATGATATAACTATAACAACTAATGTAGAATGAAGCTAAGGGCGTTGGAAAGAGTATACCTTGCTAATCCTTGAGAGAAATGACGGGCCGTCGTTGTGACCCGCCGATTTAAACCTTAAATCCACTAATTAGATAGAGAAGTAAGGTCGAATCCACAGAGAGTGTGGTCGTCACTAGGATTAGGTTATTAGCCTTATAGTAATAGGTTTATTGAAAGCATTTAAATTGTGAAATCGTGGATTTGAATGAGTTGTTTAGAGTAATGAATTGCTATTGCTTGTAACTAAAATTAAGAACGAAGTAACTAACGAAGAAGATAACAATCAAGATACGAATAATCATTCACGGAATCACCACGGCGTAAGTATTACTCACTACAATTTCATACAATGATCACATAGACATAATCAATTGCGCAACTAAATTAATCAAATGTGTTTTAACCAATAACTATCGGCATAGAGTATGCAACATTGATACTCGTCTTCATCCCTAAACTAATGGACTCGCCACGAATAATAACACCACTATAAACGCTCTTGCTTTTACCAATCGCAACACATAATCATAATCATAGCCAAATGTTTATCATTTGCATACATATAATAGATCTAGCTCAATACAAATACATCAAAACATAAGAAATTAAAGTAAAGTAAACTTAGCCGTAGATCCTCCGCAAACGGCTAATGCGATTAGCCGCTTATCGTATGCTCGTCACACTCACGGATCTGAGCCATAGGATAGCTTGCGAACCACCGTCTTCGTTCCCGTATCGTAGATCAACTCCGGCAGAGCTTCGGCACACTTGCACACACGCCGGGACTCTCTCCAAAGCTGCCCCTCTTCCACTATTTATAGAGATTCGAGATTAGGGTTTCCAGGACTGAAAAACGCGGATTGGCGTCGCACCAGGCCAGGCGCAGGCCTGCGCCCCCCCTGCGCCCGGATGCGGCTAGGGTTTAGCTGGCGTGTGCTAGAACGTATCTGGACAGGTTGGGCGCTGTGTGGAGCGCAGGGCAGCGCAGGCCTGCGCCGCCCTCAGTCCAATTTGCTCTAGATTCTCTCGGATTGCTTCTTTTTATCATTTGGCCCTGAAATACAAACTTTGAGTAATAATATGGATTTTATGAAGTATCGGTGCTTAAAATGATCATAATATGACTCAGAAACCATATAGATTATAGACTTATCAAATCTCCCCAACTTAATTCTTTGTCGTCCCCGAAGAAGCTTTTGGAATCAGAACTAACTAAGTAACGAGCAAGAATTGGCAGTGAGTCTAGGAATTTTATGTCAAGCTAGCGTTCATACTAATGCATTAAAATTCTTAACATGTAAATTGAAGACGTTTTCAGTTAAAATATACTTTTCTTATAATTTATATAATGTATCTCACTTTTGAAAATACCCTTTTAGCTCAAGGTTACAATACTTAAAACATGTGGGTCTTCCGACCATCTTTTTCCTCTTTGCATGTTTACAACAAATTTTCTTTTTAATACCATGCTTCTATCTATTTTCTTTTCACTAATTTAGCTAGATGGTCCATGTAACGAGATTTCGGTCAACCGCTCCCAAACCAAATAGTTTTAGGGAATTAGGCATGAGTGGTACCCCTACGGACTTAGTTTCTCGAACCATCTAGACTATAATTAAATTACTTTGAGGCTAAAACATGATAAAGTTCTCCCCCTTATTGCATGTGTTTCCAAAATCTTTTGACACGTTACTTATATTTAAGCCCAAATATATTTTAACGTACTTGAATTCATTTTATATGGCAAAAATTTTAATTATTACTACGACTCTTTTTTTTAATTATAAAATATCCTGTCAACACTGGCCAATTCCCTCGCACATGTACTTTCTAAGTATCATCATATTCCACGGCCTGATCGGCAAACAAGACTCAAATGGGGAATAAATGATAGACTATATAAACATTAAAAACTTTAAATAGGACTCGGCTAAAAATGAAATTACGATAAATAAATTAAATGCATAACAAGCTAAAATAAAATTAAATAAAAGAAAAGACAGAAAAGTAAAGAATAAGGAGGGATAGTACCCGATCACTCAAATGGAGGAGGCGGCGAAGGAGGACCGAAGATGCTGTTGAAGAAGTCGGTATATGGGTTCTGGCCATGGGTGAACTGTGCAGTCGGCGGAACCAAATGAGGAGGCATCTGGTCTGGGAGGTCCTGCCTGCCATGCGCCGGATAGCGCTGATAAGTATCTACGGTAGGGTTATAGGTCTGGTAGTCGGGCATCGTGTAATCCTCATACGACTGATATGGCATACCGGCCATGGAGTCCTCGTGGTTTCGAACTCCCTCCCTGGTGCTGGTAGTAGGCATTTTGATATGTCAGGGCTCTCTGCCCATCCTGTAACTGATCTACTCGGCTCGCTAAGTGAATGACCCTATCATAATATGGGTCATACGCCCATTCATCTCATCTAATCTCTGGGTCACATCCTCTAGGAACTCACCCTGACCCACAGCTATATCCTCAATCCGCCTCATCATGCGGTCAAAATCAAAACAGTCATTACCTCGACTGCGCGAGGTAAACACACCTAGGTTCGGCTCAGAATGCCGAACTTCCGCCTCATTGGCGGCCTTCTCCTCTCTCTCTCTCTCTCTCTCTCCTCTCATCCTCAGTATAGTCCTCGATATACGACTTATTTGTCTCTTTGTCGAATATCTCGAACCCTTCATCAATTTCCCTAAAAATCATTGTAGGGAACATGGCAGCCGTAATGAACGTCGCTGAAATGGGGGATAGTAGGGAATCGGGCGAAAGTGAGCCCGTCCTCTCAAGGAACTTGGAGATCAACCAAGCATGGGGGATGATCATCCTCTCTCACGTGTCATACATAGCCCATAAATCATTCATCACTGTCAATGCAAAGGACAAATTGGGCTAACCCTTAAGAAGGGCGTGAAGGACAGTGATATCCCTATGCCTGACTTTGGTCAGGTCACTATCACGAGGTAAGATGTTATTCACAAGAATCTTTTGAAGCACCTTGCACCTTGGAGATAAAGCCCTTCGGCTGTAGGAAGTGGAGGACTCAGCCTCCAAAATGGACGGGATAAAGACTCTATTAGCCTGCTCCAACCACTCCCCTGACCAAGTCGTATCAGTAAAGGCCAATTGGGCCTCATGCATATGCTCGTACCGCTGCTGGTCAGACCCCTCGTAGCCTACCACAGTATCTAAATTAAATAATTGGCGAAGGATTTGTGCATCCATCGCCACGTCTCTACCATGGACAGTGCCTATCAACCTAAAGTCGCTCGCTGAACGACCCGTCTCCCTTCGTAGGGTAGACATCCACTCAACTACATCAGATTGGTAAATATCATTACCACCCAAATACAACACACCTTCCCACCCTAAATAGTCAAAAAGATATGGGATCCCGTAATCCTCAAAGTCACTCCTATTGACCCTCTTTTCAGTTAACACCTTAGTGGAATATTTTCTATATAAAAATAAATGGGTTTCAATGCGCTCGGGGTGTTGGGATAAAAGGAGGTTTGGAGACCAATCTATTGGGATGTCAACGTTTTGGGTTCGTTGTCTCGTTCTCCTTGCCATCTACAATTTGTGCCAACCAACCACAATATGCATGAGATATATCACATAATGTAAACTATAATTGCAACTTTCACAATTACGTTCACTTAATAAGATGCACTATATATATCCTTTTACGCTCACATTTTGCATCCTATATATAGACTATAAATTGCCATTATTTTAGCCACTAAACATTTATCATTTTTAAATAAAACATTTAGCATATAAAATTAATTATTAAGCTAATCACCTAAGTCTTATAATTTTTAACAATATATGCATATTTAGGCAACCAACTTTATAAATTCAAATTAATTTCTAGAAATTAATCATGGCAAATTAACAAACTTAACACATAAACACATATCTCATGAAACATACATCGAGGTTATCATCAAAATTATGCAATTTCACATACTTTGACTCTAAAAAGTCAAAATCATCATGAAAACTCCATGGATGACCATAAAGCTCAGGCTTTTATTTTTGATTAAAAAGTATGAAATAAGTTGCAATAACTCAATAAAAACACTAACCTTGGTGGTTGGAAGCTTTCTTTGATACAAATCTAGCTTTTTCTTCTACACTTTCTCTACCCAAAAATCTTCAAAAATAGGTGAAACTACCCACAAGAAGGTGATTTCTAGCCAAGATCTTTGATATTTGTGAAAATGTAGGTGTTTTGAAGCTTAAATTTGCAAATTTTTGGCACAAAAATGGTGTTTTTTTAGAAGAAGCCGCACACCCAACCGTAGGTTATTGCTTTAGGGTTGTGAAAATGGTGAAATGGGGCTCAAATCTATATTTTAGGTCGATGGGACGCAGGGGCAGCGCAGGCCTGCGCCCCCCCCCCCCTGCGCTCAACTCTGTTAATTTTTCAAATTTTTACTGTTTTGGTACGCGGGGCTGTAAATTTTTCTAATTTTTGATATGGAACGTAGTCTAACAAATTTTTGTGAGGGCTAAATTAATTACTTAATTTCATCATTATAATCTACCCTCCCCAACTTAGATTTTTGTGACGTCCCCGTCACTTCAGGATTAATTTATCGGTTAAGAACATAGAAAGATAGATTGGTACATAATCCTTATTCAAAATAAATAAAATTTAACAAACAATAAAACAAACAAAATTCAATTTTTATAATTCAATTAAATAAACATCACACTTAAAAATAAAAATAAAATACTATTACAATCCAATAACATAAATAAACAAACCAAACCAAACCACATCAGAAAAATAAAATACAAATCATACTCAATGTTTTTAGCACACGTAATTAAATATTTAAATAATTATAAAATCCATCATTCTGTTTGAGATGCGACGGTTTCTTCTAACTCTCCGACAGTGATCTGATGGTTGGTGAGCTAATCCGAATGCGTATTAAACAATTGCTCATTCTTCTTTTGATTTTCCCAAAGCAGTTGGATTTCCTTAATCAGCATGTTGTTTGCATTTACTAAACTTCCAACTGTTTCCTTCAACTTGTGCACTTCATCCCAAACAGGATTAACGGTCTCAGCCCTCTTCCATGGCCTCTGATCAATTTCATCATCTTCCATTCGGGCTTTTCCCTTATTATTCTGTCTTTCAGGAATAGGTTCTGGGGCTTTGAAAGGGATTTGAGTTACTTTGGTGGTCTTTGGACAACGAATTTGGAAACCCCTTTCGGTACGCTCAAAAACTAATCCTACCATCGTAATTTTGTAAACCATAAGGTATTTGGGTTAAGGATCTGTATGGGTAAATTCTCAGACACAGTCTTTTCTATCACGAATAATTCGGTTAACATCCTACAATAGGGGTAACTTATCCCTTGGCATAAGACATGGCATTCCCACAGATTTTGCATGATGATATACCCTAAAGATATTGTCTGGTGTCCAGTCATTAATGCGTGTACTATTAGAATCTCTTGTGGTTTCACATATGTTGTATCTTGATGACGCGGAAGTATGTTAAAAATAACAAACTTCCACATAACTTTGGATAAAAGGCATAAATCACCTCTATTAAAGGCGGTATGGGTTCGGGCAGCTCTAAGTGGAATCTCAAAAACGGTTGCTATCATTTGATCCCATTGGCTAGTCCATTTATTAACTGTACGCATTCTATCCCCCTGGGTATTAGACAGTGTCCAGAATTCCATAGGACGAGGTGTTTCGGTGTCAATTTAAAAACCTTCATATAACTTTTCTCTAGTGATTAACACATCTCTGTTTCCTACCCTTCCCACTAGTTCGAAATTGTGTTCTTCAGACCTATCAATCCTACGCATTATGGCGAACCATTATTGGATCAAACTAATGTGGATATATGGAAGTTCCCACTGTATGGCCTTAGCCGATCCTAGCCTCTCAAAACATTCTAAAAATTCAAAATTATCGAAATCACACTCTTTTAAGGTACGCTCTATGAGAAATCTAGGTGGTTTACCATTGTTTGTATTTGGTGGAATTTCAGGGAACTCAACATTCAGTGGTTTTTCAAAATGGACATCCCTAGGGTCATGGGTTCTCATTCTAGGTTTTTGAGAGGTTCCAGGATGGAACCCGTTTGCATGATATTGGGTTGACATCTAAAAATAATGCAAAAGCCAAGGATTAAAAATGTGGTGTTTTTAATATAAATAATGCATGATAATTTTAACACCCTTTTTCAATAATAATTACTAATCCTAAGTCTCACCAACAATGTGAGCCCAATCTAACTCTATCAAATGCATGAACTTTAAATATTCAATAAAAATATCACCTTTTACGACCAAAAGTTCATAATTGATAAAAATACATAAAAATGCATGATTTTTACAAAAGTTTTGCAAAAATAATTTTTATATTAATTAAATGAACATTTGAAAATTATTAATAACCCTTTTTCTATAAAAAAACCATATAAATCCAAAAACTCAATCATGCATGCATGATAAAACGTGACAAAACTTAAATATAATGAAGTTTAAAGGATTCTTATGAGTATACCTTGATACCTTAGCGATAAACAAGCGTTGGATCGAAGAATTGACGTAGAAAAGATGAATTTTTGATGTTTTTAGGCTTAGAAAATCGAAATCGCCATCTTTTGGAACTGGAATTAGGGTTTTGGACTTATGGGAATGATCGTTGCCATTTTTATAAGATTTTGAGCGCGTCGGGCCGCAGGGCAAGCGCAGGCCTGCGCCCCCCTGCGCCTGGGCCTCTGGATTTGCGATCTGGGCTGTGCACTAACATATCATTGGTGGCCCATTGAACATATAACTTAAGTCTATGTCCGTTTACTTTAAATGGCTCACCACCTTTAGGTCCTGTATTTCTACCGCACCGTGTCGGTAGGTATTCGTTACAATAAATGGACCTGTCCATTTACTTTTTAATTTACCAGGAAATAATCTAAGTCTTGCGTTAAATAACCAAACTTTATTTCCTTTGGTAATTATTTTATTTTTAATCATTCTATCGTGGAAAACCTTAGTTTTCTCTTTATAAATTCTAGCGCTTTCGTAGGCTTCTCTACGAATTTCTTCCAGTTCATTTAATTGGAATTTCCTATCAACACCAGCATCATGTAAATTAAAATTAGTGTTTTTGATTGCCCATAGAGCTCGGTGTTCTAATTCCACTGGGAGATGGCAAAGCTTACCATACACAAGTCTGTGTGGGGACATACCGATTGGTGTTTTAAATTCGGTTCTGTATGCCCATAGAGCATCCTATAATTTTTTAGACCAATCTTTACGATCAGGTCTGACAGTTTTTTCAAGGATTCTCTTGATCTCTCTATTAGAGATCTCGACTTGTCCGCTTGTTTGCGGATGATAAGGCGTTGCTATTCTATGATTAACTCCATACTGTTTAAGGAGTCTAGAAAAGTGTTGATTATTAAAATGTGACCCTCCGTCACTGATAATAGCCCTTGGAATACCGTGTGTGCTCAAATATTTCTTTTATCAAATTTGCACACAACCCGGTTATCATTAGTGAGTGTAGCTTCTGCTTCCACCCATTTGGAAACATAATCTACTGCCACTAAGATGTACTCATATCCAAATGATTTAGGGAATGGTCCCATAAAATCAATACCCAAACATCAAATATTTCGACGATTAATATCGGGATCATAGGCATTTCATTTCTTTTCGCAATGCCACCAGTTTGTTGGCATCTTGTGCATCCCTTAACAAACTCGTAAGCATCCTTAAATATCGTGGGCCAGAAAAACCCACACTAAAATATCCGGTGTCCAGTTTTCTTTGCACTGAAATGGCCACCGCATGCATATGCATTGCAGTGTTTAAGAATATCTTCGTGTTCCGAGTTAGGGACACATCGTCTTATAACTTGATCTGCTCCTATTTTAAATAGATCAGGCTCATCCCAAATGTATTGCCTTGCTTGAGCATAGAAATATTTTCTCTGTTGTGAGTTCCAGTGCTCTGGCAATCTTCCTGTTACGAAATAGTTAACTAGATTCGCAAACCAGGGAATTTTTGATATAGATAATAATTGTTCATCAGGGAAGGAGTCCCTAATTTGATCAGTTGAGTTTGTTGGGATTAATTGAAGCATTGATAAATGATCGGCAACAACATTTTCTGTGTCTTTCTTATCTTTAATTTCTAAATCAAATTCTTGCAAGAGAAGGATCCACCGAATCAGTGTAGGTTTGGCATCCTTCTTCGCCAATAAATCTCTTAAAGCACTATGGTCGGAGTATACAATTACTTTTGCCCCCTAAATACAGGATCTGAATTTATCTAAGGCAAACACTACAGCTAATAATTCTTTTTCCGTAGTGGTGTAATTGATATGTGTCTCATTAAAGGTTTTACTTGCGTAGTAAATCACCACTGGCTTTTTCTCAAATCTTTATCCTAAAACTGAACCAACTGCATAATCGCTTGCATCACTCTTGATCTCAAATGGTTGAGACCAATATTTTGATTGCACAAATGGCGCTTCAGTTAATTTTGACTTAAGCTTCTCAAATGCTTTCATACAAGCATCATCAAAAATTAAACTCGATATCTTTTGAAAGAAGATTGCATAACGGTCTTGAAATCTCACTGAAATCTTTAATGAATCGCCGATAAAAACTAGCGTGACCTAGGAATGATTTTATTCCTTTAACGTTGGTAGGGGGTGGAAGTGAAGAAATTAATTGAACTTTTGCTTTATCTACCTCCATTCCTCTTTTGGACACAATGTGACCTAAGACTACCCCTTCCTTCACCATAAAGTAGCTTTTCTCCCAACTTAACACTAAGTTGGTTTCAGTGCATCTCATTAGGACTTTTTCTAAGTGTCCCAGACAATCTTCAAATGTTTTATCAAATATGGAGAAATCGTCCATAAATATTTCAAGAGAACCACCCACCATATCTTAAAAGATAGCCATCATACATCGCTGAAATGTGGCAGGCGCATTACATTGTCCAAATGGCATTCTTCGGTAGGCAAAGGTGCCATAGGAACAAGTAAATGTGGTTTTTTCTTGATCCTCTGGATGGATTGGGATTTGATTATAACCAAAATATCCATCCAGGAAACAGTAAAACTTCTGTCCTGCTAATTTTTCCACTATTTGATCTATAAATGGTAGCGAAAAATGATCTTTAGAAGTAGCAGCATTAAGTTTTCTGTAATCTATACAAACTCTCCACCCAGTTACAGGGCGAGTAGTAATCTTCTCTACTTCTTCCGTATTAATTACTGTAATTCCCGATTTCTTGGGCACAGTTTGGGTTGGACTTACCCATTTACTATCAGATATAGGATATAAAATTCCAGCATCCAACCATTTTAATACTTCTTTGTTAACTACCTCTCTCAAATTAGGGTTCAACCTCCTTTATGCATCCCGAGCTGGTTTAGCTTCTGGATCAGTAATGATTCGGTGCATACACAAAGTAGGACTGACTCCTTTTAAGTCAGCTATCGTCCACCCTACTGCTTCTTTATATTTGACTAACACTTCCAATAGAGCTTTCTCTTGCTCTTCAGTCAGATCTGATGAAATTATGACAGACAAAGTGTCATTCTGACCTAGAAAAGCATATTTCAAATGGCAGCTCCTTCAATTCTAGAACAGGTGGTTGTTCTATTGAAGGTTTGGCTGACTTGGGTAAATCAGTCGGTAATTTTTCTGTTCTATGGGTCCACGGTGGTTGTTTTGACTCCAATGAGGATTCCATGACTACTTCTAACTCATTACACTCAGTATGATTTAACTTGGCTAATTCACTCTCAGCAAAGAATAACTCAGTAGCATCTTTGGTGTTGATTAACAAACTATGCTGCTGCGCAAGTTCATCCACCATGTCTATACGATAACATTCTGAATCAATAGCAGAGACACTTGAAGCATTAAAGACATTCAGTCTTAATTTCTTATTACAAAATGCAATATCCACTACTCCTATCCTACAATTAATTTATGCATTAATTGTGGTTAAGAAAGGTCTACCTAGGATAATATCCGGTTGATTATCTCCCATTGAACTTTCGGTGTCCAATACTAAGAAGTCAACTGGATAGTAAAAATCTTCAACCTTTACTATGACATCTGATAGAATACCTCTTGGGCACTTGGTTGACCGATCTGCCAGTTGTAAGATAATATCAGTTGTCTGTAACTGACCTAGATCATGTTTATCAAACAAGTTTCCAGGTAAAATATTAACACTAGCTCCAAGATCAAGCAATGCCTTCTTAATCTGCATATTGCCTATTGTCACTAGAATCAATGGTGATCCAGGATCTTTCAGCTTAGGAGGTAGAGAACTAGAAACTACTGCACTCAGCTGCTCAGTTAAATTGATCTGCTTTGGGAGCGAGACCTTATACTTTCTTTTCTGAGTACATAGATATTTTAAAAACTTGGCATAAGATGGAACCTGTTGAATAGCCTTAATCAGAGGAATATTGATCTTAACTTGATTAAATAAATCCCAAGGATCCTCTGGTTGTGGGCCTCTTTTGCCGTATGGAGAAGATTTTGGATTTTCTAAAGCAGTAGGATAAGGAGGAGGAATTGAAGTGTCATGACTCTTATCCGCCTCCCCAACTTTGGGCATTGGAATGTCTGCTTTAATTGGTTCTTTAAAAGAAACCTTCTTAGGAATCTCCTTCTTCTTTGAATCCTCTTTCTCCTCATACACGACTTCAGTGTCAGTATCTTTTTCTGCCTCTTTCTCTTTAGGCATCTCTATTTTATTGTCTACCTCTCTTCCACTCCTTAATGTGGTTATCTTAGCTACTTCGTTAACTTCGTTAATCTCATGTTTCTTATCTTTGTTATGATGATGGGCGTGTGAAGGATTGGGAACAGTATTGCTAGGAAGCTTCCCCTCCTCACGCTAGTAAGCGACTTAGCTATCTGACCCATCTGGAGAGTTAACATCTCCATGGTCTTAGTACTGATAACTAATTGCTGTTTCATAAATTCAGCAAACTCTGCGAATTGCGCAGAAGTCATATTTGAGTCTGGTTGATCACGATGATTTGACTTATAATATCGCTCATCCTTAGCTGCTAAAGTTGAACCATATTGATATTCTCTCTTGGGTGGTTCATATCTTGGTTTGGATTGATGATCGGTAGGTTGATCATTTTTCCATCGAAAGCTGGGATGGGTTCTCCATCCCGGATTGTATGTTTCTGAAAATGGATTATACCTTTCTCGATGAGCTCTAAATCCGTAAACTTCATTCGCAAATTCCTCACTGGATTGCACTTGAGGGCATGCTTCTGAATGATGCAATGGATCTCCGCATGTAACACAACTAATTGATACATTAGGGTTTGAAAAACCCTTCATCAATTGGTTCATTTTCTTTCCTAATTCTGAAATTTCAGTTTTAACCTCACGTTTACAGGCATTATCTATGCTCATAACATGAACTCCTATATTATTTTCAGAACCAGCTTGAACTTTAAGACCCTTGCCGAGTTGATTAAATAACTCCCAGGCTTCATCGTCTTCTTTACCTAAAAATGTGCCTCCTGTGGCAGCTATAATCATATTACGACTTTCTTGACTCACACCATCAAAGAATGTTTTGATAAGCATCCATTTGGGTACTTCGTGGTGTTGACACGCTCTTAATAATTCGTTCATACGATCGAACGCTTCGTAGAATTGTTCACCCGGTTTTTGTTTAAATCCGGTAATTTCCTTTCTTTTTTCAGTTGTTTTACTAATGGGGTAATATTCATTAAAGGAATTCTCGTTTCATTTGGTCCCATGTTGTAATGCTATTAGTTGGTAAGGATACGAACCAATTCTTCGCTTTCTCTTTTAACGAAAAAGGAAATAATCGAAGTTTTAAACCATCGGTGGTTATACCTCAAACATGGTTTGCTTTACAAATAGCTGTGAACTCAGCTAGATGTTCATAGGGTTCCTCACTTGGCATCCCTCGAAAGATCGGAAGAATTTGGAATAATTGAGGACGAACTTCGGGTTCGTTCTCGTTTTCGGGATAACTAATTGGAGACGGATCGGGCACATCACCTGGACGGTAATGCGACTCAACCGTACGTCTCGGTTGATCACCCATTCTATCAACTATGCGCTCGGGTTTTTCTTGATCACGATTTCGTGGCGAAATTGGAGGGCTTTCTAAATTAGGAATCTCTAAATCGGGAACTTCTAAATCAGGAATTTCTTCCTCTTGTACGTTTAAATTCTCCGTAATTAATTATTGATTTTGAATCCTGACAGTCTTTCGGTTCGATCTCGGTACTTTTTCGATTTCGGGTTCGAATTGTATCGGCAATCCTTTAGCCGATCGACGTGTGCGCATACACTAAATAAAATACTACTAAAGATTAAAGACTTAATTAAACTAATATTTTTGGTGGTAAAGTAGAGGACTACAATTACCTTTTTGAATTTTTAAAATTTTTATTTGATTTTTAATAATTATAACATAAAGATTAAAATTAAAGACTAAAATTAACAAAAAAAAAAGGAACTTAAAACTAAAGCAACGAACTAACTTTAAACCTAAACTACCATTACACTCCCCGGCAACGGCGCCAAAATTCTGACGGGCCGTCGTTGTGACCCGCCGATTTAAACCTTAAATCCACTAATTAGATAGAGAAGTAAGGGCCGAATCCACTGGGAGTGTGGTCGTAATTAGGATTAGGTTATTAGCCTTATAGTAATAGGTTTATTGAAAGCATTTAAATTGTGAAATCGTGGATTTGAATGAGTTGTTTAGAGTAATGAATTGCTATTGCTTGTAAGTAAAATTAAGAACGAAGAAGATAACAATCAAGATACGAATAACCATTCATGGAATCACCACGGCATAAGTATTACTCACTATAATTTCACACAATAATCACATAGACATAATCAATTGCGCAACTAAATTAATCAAATGTGTTTTAACCAATAACTCTCGGCATAGCGTATGCAACATTAATACTCGTCTTAATCCCTAAACTATTGGACTCGGCACGAATAATAACACCACTATAAACCATCTTGCTTTTACCAATCCCAACACTTAATCATAATCATAGCCAAATGTTTATCATTTGCATACACATAATAGATCTAGCTCAATACGAATACATCAAAACATAAGAAATTAAAGTTTAGTAAACTTAGCCGTAGATACTCCGCAAACGGCTAACGAGATTAGCCTCTCATCGTATGCTCGTCACACTCACGGAGCTGAGCCATAGGATAGCTTGCGAACCACCATCTTCATTTCCGTATAGTAGATCCACTCCGGCAGAGCTTCGGCACACTTGCACACACGTCAGGACTCCCTCCAAAGCTACCCCTCTTGCACTATTTATAGAGATTCGAGATTAGGGTTTCCAGGAAACGCGGATTGGCGCCGCACCAGCGCAGTCCAGGCGCAGGCCTGCGCCCCCCTGCACCCGGATGCGGCTAGGGTTTAGCTGGCGTGTGCTGGAACGTATCTAGACAGGTTTGGCACTGTGTGGAGCGCAGGGCAGCGCAGGCCTGCGCCCCCCTCAGTCCAATTTGCTCTAAATTCTCTCGGATTCTTTCTTTTTATCATCTTGGCCCTGAAATACAAACGTGGAATAATAATATGGATTTTACGAAGTATCAAGGCTTAAAATGATCATAATATGACTCAGAAACCATATAAATTATAGAGTTATCAAGAAACTAGGGTTGGATCGAAGATTTGACGTAGAAAAGAAAATTTTTTAGAGGTTTTTAGGCTTAGAAATCGAAAATCACCATTTCTGGAATTAGGTTTTAGGGTTTAAGACATTCTGGATGTTCAGCTCTGTATTTATAATATTTTAAGCGCGTCGGGGCGTAGGCCCAGCGCAGGGCTGCGCCCGGGCCTCCGGATTCCTGATCTGGGGCGTGCACTTGTCTCTAAACCCGTTTCTTTAATTTTTAAAATTATTATGGGTACTCTCCCCAACTTACGCTCGTAATATCGGGTTAAAATAATTCGGCTGCGTGCTTAAAATTCTAATTTTTGATGTGAGATCCTAATATTTAATTTAAAACCTAAGTTTTAATTTAAAACTAAACAAAACTGAGTTTAGAAGGATGAATCCTCCGCAACTTAATTGGGTACACACAATTAACACAAAAGCACATAAACACACTAAAAACAAACAAAATCAAATAATCAAAATATTCTGGGTTGCCTCCCAGAAAGCGCTAAGTTTTACGTCTTCAACCAGACGTACTGCTCCTAAACTAATTAGTTAACTTTTGGATTTTGTAGTCTGATTAATTCAGAGACTAACATATTTTGGAATCACAACCCGGTTATCATTAGTTCGTGTAGCTTCTGCTTCCATCCATTTGGAAACATAATCTACTACAACTAAGATGTATTCATACCTAAATGATTTAGGGAATGGTCCCATAAAATCAATACCCCATACATCAAATATCTCAACGATTAATATCGGGGTCATGTGCATTTCATCCTTTTTTGTGATGTCACCGGTTTGCTGGCTTCTCGTGCATCCTTTAACAAATTCATAAGCATCTTTAAATATTGTGGGCCAGAAAAACCCACACTGCAATATCTGGTGACCAGTTTTCTTTGCATTGAAATGGCCACCACATGCATATGCATGGCAGTGTTTAAGAATATCTTCGTGTTCCGAATTAGGGACACAACGTCTTATCATTTGATCTGCTCCTATTTTAAATAGATGAGGCTCATACCAAATGTATTGTTTTGCTTGAGCATAGAAATATTTTCTCTGTTGTGAGTTCCAGTGCTCTGGCAATCTTCCTGATACGAAATAATTAACTAAAATCGCAAGCCAGGGAATTTTAGATACAGATAATAATTGTTCATCAGGGAAGGAGTCCCTGATTTGATCAGTTGAGTTTGTTGGGATTAAGTAAAGCCTTGATAAATGATCGGCAACAATATTTTCTGTGCCTTTCTTATCCTTAATTTCTAAGTCAAATTCTTGCAATAGAAGGATCCACCGAATTAATCGAGGCTTGACATCCTTCCTCGCCAACAGATGTCTTAAAGCACTATTGTCTGAGTACACAATTACTTTTGCCCCCCCAATATATGATCTGAATTTATCTAGGGCAAACACTACGACTAATAACTTGTTAGGCACAAAAAGGCCTCAGTCAAACCTGCTGTACATCTGAGGGGGAGATTTTTAATCAAACCTGTTGATGCATTTGAAGGATGAATTTAAGGCCTGTTATATGCCTTATTGAAACCTGAAAGTGATTTGCAATATCAGCCCAAAGCTGTTTACCATGTTGCATTCGTTGCAACAGAGACAGTTTTTGTCCAAGCTGTTCTGTCTGCTGAACAGGCTGGACATAATCTGTCTACGCTGCTCTATTCTCTTGAGCAACTTGGGCAGTTTTTCAAGTGTTCTGTTCTTTGTGAACAGAACCTGTTCTTTGTGAACAGAACCTGTTCTTTGTGAATAGGTTAAACACTTTATGGAATATGTTTCTAAGTCCTCATGTATTGTCTTTGGCTACAAGATCAGTTTACAAGTCGAAGACAAAGTGGAAGACAGAACTGCACAGACTGTCCACGCTGTTCTGTTACATGAAGACAAAGCAGATATTTGAAAAGGGTGACAGACCTTTTCTTATATCAAAATGGCATTAACAAAAGAAGAAAGGTGCAAAGTTGACATTCCTCTTTTGGTTAAAGTCGTATGCAACAGTGACAAAAGGAAAAGACAAAGATTCTGCCATGTGAAGACAAAGATACTTTATCAGAACATGCAGAAAGGCGTTTTGTCTTTTTGGAAAGACTCTCCACTATCTCACTTGTCCAATGAGGAAGCTTCACTGAGATTCTCCTTTTGGGTATAAAAAGGAAGCTTCTCAAGTAAAGGAGAGGCTGCTAGAGAAATTATTGGGTAATCTTCTTGAAGAGCAAAGGAGAGGCTGCTAGAGAAATTATTGGATTTGTCAAAAAGATGGAAATGCTGAACTCTGCTCAAGTAAAGCAGCTTAGAAGTGATCATGGTACTGAGTTCAGAAATAGTACTCTTGAAGACTTCTGTGAAGAAAAAGGGATCTCACAAAACTTTTCAGCCGTAAGAACTCCACAACAAAATGGAGTTGCTGAAAAGAGAAACAGAACCCTCATTGAAGCTGCTAGAACCATGCTATGTGCATCAGGTTTACCTTCATCATTCTGGGTTGAAGCTGTGAACACTGCTTGCTTCACCCTATGAGCTGCTCAAAGGGAGAAGGCCAAATATTAGCTACTTCCATGTGTTTAGATGTCCTTGCTTCATTCTGAATCAAAGGGATCAACTGGCAAAGTTTGAACCAAAAGCTGATGAAGGTGTGTTTGTTGGTTACTCTGCTATCTCCAAAGCCTACAGAGTGTACAACAACAAAAGAAAGGTGATAGATGAATCTATCAATGTCACCTTTGAAGAGTCCAGTAATGCCTCCACCAAAGCTGTTCCTGAATCAGTTTGAGGAGAATTCAACTTTGATGATCTCAAGCATTCCAACAATGAAGAAGACTCAAAAGCTTCCACTACATCCAGTGTGGAACCTGTTAATCATGACGGACATGATGAAGATTATGTCAATACAACCTGTGTAAATAAGTGTACTGACTTAATTAGAACTACATGTCCTGAACCAATCAATGCTGATTTTCCTGGATCCTCTGCTGATATGTTCAACAGTGGTCAGTCATGTTCAACAAGTGAACAGGCTCAAGACAACAGCGTGTCTGAAAACCCTGAGAGCTGTTCAACAGGACCTGCTGAAGATGCCAACAACTCAGGAGAATCTTCATTGAAGAATGATCCTAAGTGGATCAGGTGTCACCCCAATGATCAGATAATTGGTGACATAAACAAAGGGGTACAAACAAGGTGGGACAGCTTAGGAAACTTCTGTATGTTCTCTAGCTTTGTGTCCCTAATGGAGCCAAAGAAAGTGGATGAAGCACTTAAAGATGCCAATTGGATCGCTGCCATGCAAGAAGAACTCAATCAGTTTGAAAGAAACAAGGTATGGAAGCTGGTCCCTGCTCCTAAAGGTAAAACTATAATTGGCACTAAATGGGTTTTCAGGAACAAAATGAATGAGCAAGGTCATGTCATTAGAAATAAGGCAAGACTTGTTGCTCAGGGCTATAGACAGGAGGAAGGTATTGACTATGATGAAACATTTGCTCCTGTGGCCAGGCTAGAGGCAATTCGTTTGTTCCTAGCCTACGCTGCTCATAAGAGCATGAAGGTATTCCAAATGGATGTGAAGAGTGCATTTTTTAATGGAAAGCTGCAAGAAGAAGTCTATGTCAAGCAGCCTCCAGGTTTTGAAAATGAACATCATCCAGGTTTTGTCTATAAGTTGGACAAAGCCCTCTATGGTCTAAAACAAGCCCCTAGAGCCTGGTATGACACTCTTACAGATTTTCTTATGAGCAACGGGTATTCCAGAGGTAAAGTAGATACCACATTGTTCATAAAGAATGTGAAGTCTGATATTATGCTTGTTCAAATTTATGTGGATGACATAATATTTGGTTCTACCAATGAGCAGTTATGCAAGAATTTTTCATTACTCATGAAATCCAAATATGAAATGAGTATGATGGGTGAACTTACTTTCTTTTTAGGATTACAAGTTAAACAAGCCTCAAATGGAATTTTTATTAATCAAAGAAAGTACACTTTAGATCTACTGAAAAAGTTTAAATTTGATCAAAGTTCTCCTATTAAAACCCCAATGGCAACCAATGTAAAGTTGGATGCAGATGCCAGTGGAAAAGCTGTTTCAGTAACAGCTTACAGAGGCATGATTGGGAGCTTGCTGTATTTAACTGCTAGTAGACCTAATATTATGTTTGCTACTTGTTTATGTGCTAGGTTGCAAGCTGATCCAAAAGAATCACATCTAGCTGCTGTAAAAAGAATCTTCAGATACCTTAAGGGTACACCTATTAAAGTTCTCATACTGCTGTTTCAAGAGATCCTTTTGATTTCTCTTGGTACTGGCATTACCAGCAAACCTTTTCTCTAAGGCATTCCAAAGAGAATGAGCAGTATAAAACTTTTTGAACTGATGTTGATAAGCATTAGGAATGGCTATTTGTAAAAGTGTAAGTGCTTTCACTTCATTCATTCTAGCCTTCCTTTCAAGTTCAGTTTTTGGAGGAGTTTTGACTGGTTTTCCCTCATCATCAAGTTCTGGATCAACTACAGGAGGAAATTCAACAGCTTCCCATATGGCATAATCAATGAATTGGATATGCTGTTGAATCCTGAGTTTCCACATCTCAAACTCAGTGGGCTTGAGCATAGGCACTTTGAGTCCTTGCCCAGATCCACTGCTGCTATTTTCAGATTCCATTGCAAAAAGATTAACAATTTAAAAGAAAGTTTTCGACTTTGAAAAACAAAGAACGACCTGTGGCTCTGATACCACTTGTCAGGATCTAAAACTAATTAACCAAGACTAACTGATTTGAATTTATCAGAGTATAAATCAATAATCTTGCTTTGAATCAAAGTTTAATTAAGAAGTTTGCGGAATAACACTTAATTATTTTAACAAAAACTTTCAGAATCAACAATGCATAAAACACAAGAAGTAGTAAAGACTGTTTGTATTGCTGAATTCAATGATTACAATCACCTCTAATCTGTTTGATTAGACGAAGAACACAAACTGTTCTTAGGGTTTTACAACCTTAGAGGCTTATGAAAACTCAATCAACAAAGCAATTACAGACTCAAATATGCAGAAAACTCCCTATTCAATAGAATGACCTATTCTATATATTTATATTGCTTCTTGATTATGTTTCCTTGACGAACTATGACTTCTCTGATAGTAGATATGCTGGAATCTTCATGTAGATATCTTTTCCTGAAAATCAGCACTTTCTGTTTATGAAACTGTTGAGCAGCTTGAATCACTTGACAGCATGAACTGAGCAGCTCGAGTTGATTTACTCTGGCAGCTTGAACCTTTACATTGGTAGCTCGAGTTTCTTCAGCTAGCAGCATGAACTTTGGATTTACATATAAACTCTACTAACAGTTTGAGAAGTCTAACTAACAGTTTGAACATACTTAAACTATTTCCCAACAAACAACCCCTTTCTACCAGTATTTGTTGGTGATGATGTACAGAAACACTCATCAGTCACCACAATGCTAACCTTAAAACCCACTAACTACATTGCCAACCTCACAATCCCCAAGAACTATGTGGGAAAAGGCTATGATCAAATGGTGGAGTTTTTGAAAGTTCATCCGTTGAACTACGCCATGACTGCTACTCCTGGTGTCCTGTACCAGGAGATGGTGTATGAGTTCTGGTACACCTGTGCCTACAACCCAGATACCAAAGTCATCAAGGGCACCATACTCAATGGGACTCAGACCATTGAGATCAACACTCGTCTGCTCAGGGAAGTTCTTCGACTCCCTGTGGTTGAAAAATATGATCAACCACAGCCTGAAGATGATCAGATGAAGAATCTGCTGCACTTCTATGGTGTAGCAGAACCAAAAGTTGGAGCAACGCTGTTCAGAAAGGATCTGTCTCCTAGTTACAGCTTCTTGTTTGCCTCGGTGGCAATGTGCTTCAGCAGCAAAGTTGGTTCCTTTAACCAACTGAGCCGTGATGAAGTCCCTGTAGTTCTGCAGCTAGTGGATGGAACTACAATAGACATGGAAAAGTGGATTTTCATGAATTTGAGGAACCTGGTGCAGCAGGAGACACGACCAGCTGCTGTTCGATACCCCAGGTTTCTGAGCCTCATCTTCAGGCACATTTGTGGTACAACTCTCACCCTTTACTTGATACTACTGTCTTCCCTGTAATAGGGAATAGAGTTTTGTACACTACTGTTCTTCCAAATGAGCCTCCTTTGTCAACACCCATGAGGAGGTTGTTAGGATTGGTGGAAGGACCCTCTGATGTGAGGGTGGATCCAGAAGCTGCTCCCAGAAGAAAATCCAAAGCCAAGGCCAAGCTTGTTAAAAGGACCCTGGCAACCACTGAAGCAGGGCCTGTCTCCAAGAAGGCCAAAACAGCTCAGTCTGAGTCTGCACTCTTAGCCTCTGTGGCTGAGGGGGAGCAGGCTTCTCACCCTGGTTCATTCGTTGAACCTGAAGCCTCTGTGGCACCTGAGACTATGGAACAGGTTAACCCACCTGTTTCTGACCCAGTCTCTAAACCTGTCCAATCTGAACCTCTCATCTCCTCTCCAACATCCCCCACCTCATCTCACATTCTATACCAACGCAAAAAGAAACCAACAGCCCAAACTAGCACCTCTGTTCCCTCTCAACAGGGTTCAGTTGCAAAAGAAGCTACCTTTGCTGCCTCTTCTATTTTGGGAGAAGGAACAACCCAATTGGATCCTACTTCACTCCACCCTGTGTCAACCCCAAGTCAGCCTAGACCCTCTGGTTCCTCCCAACAAGAGCCAGTTGCACAAATGGAGACAGCCACATCAACTATTCCAGCCTCCCAACAGGCTGAGAATATTGAAAGATAAGAGTTCTCTCCACTCCATACCGTGTCTACACTGTCCCCACTTCATACTTCTCTACACACTGAGTCTGCACGAGGTGCCCACACTGCTGGCTTAGACCAACCAGCAGATCAGCTTCAAACTTCTGCTCCTCATGATGCAGCTGTTTTACACCAAACAGCTGCTGAAGGACCCACAACTCAAGCTGATGAACCTCAGGGAATAGAACATCCCTTTGGTGAGGCTACAAGCTACATGCAAACTCCATCAGCAGGTTTCACCACTACTGATGTTGAAATGCAAATTCCATCTCCCCATGATGAGGTACTTTTAAACCAAGGTACTGCAGAGGGAACCACCACTGGCCTTAATGAAGGTGCTGCAAAACAAGCTATATCTGAAAGGCTACCATCCTCTACCCCCTCTCCTGATGATGCAGCTACTGCCACTGCTGAAGGACCCATCGACCCCTCCAAGCTGGGCCACATTACTTTTGCCCGGGCTATGGAGCTTCTTTCGAAAATACCCTCTCCCTCTACATCACATCCCCATACACTAGCCTCATCCTCTTCCTCTCCATCTACCCACTCCAAACAATCCACCCATACACCTCCATCCCCTAAAGACCTGCCTTTGAAGGATCGGCTCTCTTTGCTGACCACCAAAGTTGGTTCTTTAGAAACATCCATGTCTTCTCTACCCTCTCTCATTTCAGACTCTGTGTCTGAACAGCTTAAGAGATTCTTTGATCTGTTCAAGGATTCCTTCCCAGCCACTCCACAAACTGACAACTCCTCACAGCTGCTTGCACTCACTGCACAGCTGTAAAATGTCTCCACCTCCGTATCTTCCATTCTTTCACTCCAACAGGACTCTGTGTCCTCTATGACAGCCATCTCCAATCAGCTGTCAAATCTCCTCACCACTTGCAATTCTACACTTCCTACTACTTTGGCCAGCTTAAACACGTTAATAGGCTCTCTATCAAATTCTGTGTCATCAAATCTTACTAATGTGCAGGACTCTCTTGAGTTACTTCTTGCAAAGCTCCAAACTTTGCTGTTCACAGCTTCTGATAGGGAAAACATTCTTAAGCTGACCTCCCTTGCTGATACCCAATCCTCCTCTCTTCAGAACTGTCTTTCCCAACTTGCAGAGGTGCAGGACAACCTGGCTTTCTTAGTGCATAGCCTGGTTGGTCCCAAGCCTGCTGCCAAAACTGCTGGCAAGCCTAGTGACTTCGTGTCTTCAGGCAGACCAGGTGTTGAAGGTGCTGATCTATCTCCTTCAAAGGGGGAGAAGTCATCTACCTCGAAGACCAAGTCTAAGGGGGAGAAAACTTCTTCTCCTAAGGAGAAGTTAGTTCCTACTGGTCAACCAGCAGGAGCATCTGCAACAGGTACAATGGAAGGTGCCTCTCAAGCTGCTCAGCCTACTCAGGCTGAATCTCCAAACCCTGCTTAGTCTAAGGGGGAGGAATTCATTTATGAGGGCAGACCAAGCAGCAGGAGGAGGCATCTCATTCTAGAGGAAGAAGAAGAAGAGGAAGATTCTCCTGAGGCTGTTATCACTACAACAGCTAAAGGAAAAGAAAAAGCAACATCTGATCCTGAACAGCAGAAAGCAGCAGAATTAAAGTTTCACAAAGCCAGGGCAAAGGAAATGGGTCTTCCCATGGATAAATACTATGAGTTCAGAAATGAACAGCTTCAAGCCTTGGAAGCACTAAGAAAAGAAGAAGCCTCTGCCAAAGCTGCCAAATCTTTTGCACTCCAAGAAGCAAGCAAAGTCAAAATGTCCTCTTTGGATGTGCAGAGGAAACTGATGGAAGCTGCTAGGGAATCAGCGGGTGAAAAGGAAGGTGAACAGGTTAAGGGTGCTCTGGTCTCTGTGACCAAACCAAAACAAGCATCCTCTGCAAGGGCCCAGTTCCATTTTTACAATTTGGCAAGGAAAAAGTTTAAAGATGTTGCTGATAGAAGGCTTGCCAAAGAAGCAATTGTCAAAGCTGTCCCCATAGGAAGAAAAGGCAAACAGTGGAAATTGCAGATAACCAGAATGGGTGCAACAGTCCCAGAGCTGGAAACTTATGACTACACTGATGTTGCACAGATGGGGTACAGGGAATGGGTTGAGCTAGCAGTTGCCCTGAGACAGTCTAAGTCAGAAACGGCTAAGACTATCATGGCATATATTAAGAAGCTGATGGAGAGAGTCCAGGATCTTGGCCCAAAATAAGGGTGTCTCTGTGACATACCCCAAAATAAAGGCCAGGAGGACAAGGAAGGATACTGAGCTTGGTCAACTCCTCATCTTAATTGAACAGGGTGACTATGCTGTTGAGATGAAAGGAATTGACTACAGCCTGCCTAGTGGAGTAGAGTTTGAAGAAGGCAAGATAATCGAAGAGCCTGAGTTGGGGGCATTTTTTGTAGATCCCTTAACACAGAAGAAATGCTTTCAGAGAGCATCAGATCTATACAAGGTGGATCTGAGACAGCTTGCAGCTTTCAGACTTGCAGCTTCATTTAGGCAATCAAGCAGGTGGAGAGCAGCCGTCTGGGATCAGCTCAGAGGCTTTTATGAAAGAGGTGAACTTCAAGATCCCAAGTTTATGATTCTCAGAGTTGAAATCCAAGACTTGGAGGAAACAAGGGAGGAGCTTGAAAAATTGTTTGAAGGACCACCTCCACTAGAATGAAGTCCATTTACCATCAGGGTAAGTGAAGAATGGAAGATGTCCATCTGTTGGACAGGCTTGCCATTATCTGCTCCCAAAATCAACAGTCCAAAGTGTTGAACTTCATGTACATTAGTTGTATTTTGTTACATATGTTGTAACTTTACTTATTTACATCAGTTGTAATATACATTAGTACATTAGTTGTACTCTTGTAAAAACATGTGTTGTTTTTATGTAATCAAAATCAGTATATATATACTGATCTTTTACTTTACTTAATTGTTGTAATTCCTTTCAGCAAGATGTATTGTAAAAATGTGTAGTGATTATTGATTAAATCAGCTTAGACTGATTATTGCAAATAGGGGGAGATTGTTAGGCACAAAAAGGCCTCAGCCAAACCTGCTGTACATCTGATGGGGAGATTTTTAATCAAACCAGTTGATGCATTTGAAGGATGAATTTAAGGCCTGTTATATGCCTTATTGAAACCTGAAAGTGATTTGCAATATCAGCCCAAAGCTGTTTACCATGTTGCATTCGTTGCAACAAAGACAGTTTTTGTCCAAGCTGTTCTGTCTGCTGAACAGGCTGGGCATAAACTGTCTACGCTGCTCTAATCTCTTGAGCAGCCTGGGCAGTTTTTCAAGTGTTCTGTTCTTTGTGAACAGAACCTGTTCTTTGTGAACAGGTTAAACACTTTATGTAATATGTTTCTAAGTCCTCATGTATTGTCTTTGGCTACAAGATCAGTTTACAAGTCGAAGACAAAGTGGAGGACAGAACTGCACAGCCTGTCCATGCTGTTCTGTTACATGAAGACAAAGCAGATATTTGAAAAGGTTGACAGACCTTTTCTTATATCAAAATGGCATTAACAAAAGAAGAAAGATGCAAAGTTGACATTCCTCTTTTGGTTAAAGCCGTATGCAACAGTGACAAAAGGAAAAGACAAAGATTCTGCCATGTGAAGACAAAGATACTTTATCAGAACATGCAGAAAGGCGTTTTGTCTTTTTGGAAAGACTCTCCACTATCTCACTTGTCCAATGAGGAAGCTTCACTGAGATTCTCCTTTTGGGTATAAAAAGGAAGCTTCTAAGGATAATGTTATAATCAAGAGTGTGACAATCAGTACGTGCATTGAAGTGTGTTATTCCATGCATGCAAGTCTGCTTATATAAAACAGTAGAGTGTGTCTAAGCTGTTCGTGTATAAGCTGTCCATTTGAGTCTTGTAAAAACAGTGAGTGCTTCTAAGTGAGAGTAATCATTGTAGCTAGTTTAAGTGTGTTTTAGATTAGTTAACAAACTGTTGTATCTGTCATCTCAGCTTGAACCTTTCCGCATTCAAGCTTGTTTGTAATTAACTTTTGTTGATAATACATACTAACATTGAGAAAAGAGTGTCTAAGTTTTAAACTGCTGTATTCACCCCCCCCCCCCCTCTCTACAACTTAGAGCTATACACTTGGGAAACCTTTTGGGACCTACATAACTCTTTTTCCGTAGTGGTGTAATTGATTTGTGCCTCATTAAAGGAGTCCCAAATATATGATCTGAATTTATCAGGGACGGAGTCCGATGTATATGATCTGAATTTATATAAGGCAAACACTACTTGTGTAGTAAATAACCACTAGCTTTTTCTCAAATCTCTGACGTAATATAGCACCAACTGCATAATCACTAGCATCGCACATGATCTCAAAAGGTTGAGACCAATCTGGAGATTGCAGAATTGACGCTTCCGTTAATTTTGATTTAAGCTTCTCAAATGCTTTCATACAAGCATCATCAAAATTAAACTTGACATCTTTTGATAGAAGATTGCATAACGGCCTTGAGATTTCACTGAAATCTTTAATGAATCATCGATAAAAACCAGCGTGGCCTAAGAATGATCTTATTCCTTTAACGTTGGTGGGGGGATGGAAGTGAAGAAATTAATTGAACTTTTGCCCTATCTACTTCCATGCCTCTTTCGGACACAATATGACCTAAGACTACCCCTTCTTTTACCATAAAGTGCCTTTAGGACTTTCTTTAAATGTCCTAGACAATCTTCGAATGTTCGATCAAATATGGAGAAACCGTCCATAAATATCTCAAGAGAACCACCCAGCATATCTGAAAAGATAGCCATCATACAGCGCTTGAATGTGACGGGTGCATTACATAGCCCGAACGACATCCTTCAGTAGGCAAAGGTGCCATATGGTAATGGAAAATGATCTTTCAAAGTAGCAGCATTGAGTTTTCTGTAATCAATACATACTCTCCACCCAGTTACAATTCTCCTTATTTAGTGTTGATTACTGTAAATCCCGATTTCTTGGGTACAGTTTGGGTTGGACTTACCCACTTGCTATCGGATATGGGATATATAATTCCAGTGTCTAACCATTTCAATACTTCCTTTTTAACTACTTCTCTTAAATTAGGATTCAACCTCCTTTGTGCATCCCATGCTGGTTTAGCTTCTGGATCAGTAATGATTCGGTGCATACCCAAAGTGGGACTGAATTCTTTTAAATCAGCTATAGTCCATCCTACTGCTTCTTTACATTTGACTAATACTTGTAGTAGAGCTGTTTCTTGCGCTTCAGTCAGATTTGATGAAATTATGACAAGCAAAGTGTCATTCTGACCAACAAAAGCGTATTTTAAATTAGATGGCAACTCCTTTAATTCTAGAACAGGTGGTTGTTCTATTGAAGGTTTGGCTGACTGAGGTAAATCAGTAGGTAATTTTACGGTCCTATGGGTCCACGGTGGTTGTTTTGATTCTAATGTGGATTCCATGACTACCTCTAATTTATCACACTCAGTAAAATTCAATTTGGCTAATTCATTCTCAGCAAAGAATAACTCAGTAGTATCCTTGGTGTTGATTAATAAACTATGCTGCTATGCAAGTTCGTCCACCATATCTATAAGATAACATTCTGAATCGATTGCAGCGACATTTGAAGCATTAAACACACTCAATCTTATTTTCCAATTACCAAGGGCAATATCCACTGCCCCTATCCTACAATTAATTTGTGAATTAATTGTGGCTAAGAAAGGTTTGCCTAAGATAATAGCCGGTTGATTGTCTCCTATTGAACTTTCGGTGTCCAATACTAGGAAATCAACTGGATAGTAAAAGTATTCAACTTTTACTATGAAATCTGATAGAATACCTCTTGGGCACTTGGTTGACCGATCTGCTAGTTATAAGATAATATCGGTTGTCTATAACTGGCCTAGATAATGTTTGTCAAACAAGTTTCCAGGTAAAATATTAACACTAGCTCCAAGATCAAGCAGTGCCTTTTTAATCTGCACATTACCTACAGTCACTGGAATCAATGGTGATCCAGGATCTTTAAGCTTAGGAGGTAGAGGACTAGAAACTACTGCACTTAACTGTTCAGTCAAATTGATCTGCTTAGGGAGCACGACCTTATACTTTCTCTTTTGTGTGCAGAGATCTTTTAGGAATTTGGCATAAGAGGGAACTTTCTGAATAGCCTTGATCAAAGGAATATTGATCTTAACTTGATTGAACAAGTCCCACAGATCCTCTTGTTGTGGGCCTCTTTTTCCATAAGAGGAAGATTTTGGATTTTCTAAAGCAGCAGGATAAGGAAGAGGAACTGAAGTGTCCTGATTCTTAACCTCTTTACCACTTCTCAACGTGGTTATCTTAGATACTTCATTTACTTCATTTATCTCATGTTTCGTATCTTTATTATGATGAGAATGTGAAGGATTGGGAATAGTATTGCTAGGAAGCTTTCCCTCTTCACGTCTAGTAAGTGACTCAGCTATCTGACCCATCTGGCGACTCAACATCTCCAAAGTCTTAGTACTGATAGCTGATTGTTGCTTCATAAATTCTGCGAATTCTGAGAATTGCGAAGAAGTCATATTTGTTTCCAGTTGAAATTGTGGTTGATCACGATGATTTGACTTATAATATCGCTCATCCTTAGCTGCAGAAGTAGAACCATATTTATATTCTCTTTTTGGTGGTTCATATCTAGGTTTGGATTGATGATCGGTAGGCTGATCATTCTTCCATCGAAAGTTAGGATGGTTTCTCCACCCTGGATTGTAGGTTTCCGAGAATGAATTATCCCTCTCTCGATGAGCTCTGAAACCGTAAACTTCATTAGCGAATTCCTCAGTGGATTGCACTTGAGGACATGCGTCAGAATGAAGTAATGGATCACCGCATGTGACACAGTTAATTGATGCATTAGGGTTTGAAAGACCCTTCATCAATTGATCCATTTTCTTGCATAATTCTGAAATTTCACTTTTAACCTCACGTTTCCAGGATTGTCTATGCCCATAACTTGAACTCCTATGTTGTTTTCGAAACCAGCTTGAACTTCAAGACCTTTACCGAGTTGACTAAGCAACTCCCAAGCCTCGTCGTCTTCTTTAGCTAAAAATGTGCCTCCTGTGGCAGCAATAATCATATTACGACTCTCTTGACTCACACCATCAAAAAATATTTTGATAAGCATCCATTTGGGTATTTCATGGTGTGGACAAGCTCTTAATAACTCATTCATACGATCAAACCGAGCTTTTGTTTAAATCCAGTAATTTCCTTTCTTTTCTCGGTTGTTTTACCAATGGGATAATATTCATTAAGGAATTCTCTATTTATTTGATCCCATGTTGTAATGCTATTGGTTGGTAATGATACGAACCAATTTTTCGCTTTCTCCTTCAACGAGAACGGAAATAATCGAAGTTTTAAACCGTCGGTGGTTATACCTCGAACATGGTTGGCTTTACAAATAGCTGTGAACTCAGCTAGATGTTCGTAGGGTTCCTCACTTAGCATCCCTTGGAAGATCGGAAGAATTTGAAATAATTGAGGACGAACTTCGGGTTCGTTCTCATTTTCAGGGTGACAAATCGGAGACGGTCGGGCACATCACCTGGGCGGTAATGTGACTCAACCGTACGTCTCGCTTCCTCACCCATCCTAGCAGCTATACGCTCGGGTTCTTCTTGTTCACGATTTCACGGCGAAATCGGAGGACCTTCTAAATTTGGGATTTCTAAATTGGGAATCTCTTCCTCTTGTTCGTTTAAATTCTCCGTGATTAATCTTCGTTGTTTTTGAATCCTGACAGTCTTTCGGTTAGACTTAGCTACTTTTTCGATTTCAGGTTTGAATTGTAGCGGCAGTCCTCTAGCCGATCGACGTGTGTGCATACACTAATAAAAACTTTTAATCAAATTACCTAATTAAACTAATTATATTTTTGGTGGTAAAGTAGAGGACTACAATTACATTTTTGAATTTATAAATTTTTTTATGATTTTAATAATAATAATGAAAGACAAAATAACCGAAGTAAGGTACTTAAACTTAAAACTTAAAACTAAGGCCAAAAAACTAACTTCTAGCCCTAACTAACGTTACCACTCCCTGGCAACGGCGCCAAAATCTTGCGTGCCGTCGTTGTGACCCGCAGAAATAATCCTTATATCCACTATTTAGCTCAGAGAAGTAAGGGTCGAATCCGCAGGGAGTGCGTTTGTAATTAGGGTTAGGCGGCTAGCTTTGTGAGTTTTATTGAAAGCACTTTAAATTGTGAATCGGTTGATTAGAATAATTTGTTTAGATCAATGACTTACAACTAATTTGTGACTAAAATTAATGGCAAATAATTAACGCAGTAAAGTAACAATCAAGTGAAGGATAACCATTCATGGAATCACCATGGCATAAGTATTACTCACTCGTATTTCATGCAACAATCTCAAAGACATAATTAATTGCGCGATTAAATTACTCATACATGTTTTAAGCAATAACTCTCGACATAGCACATGCAATATTCATTACTTGTCTTAATCCGTAAGCTAATGGACTCGACACAAATAATAATACTACTATGAATTCTCTTTCTTTTACCAATCAAAACATACAATCATAATCATAACCGAATGCTTAGGTTGCGTTTAGTTAACGAAAACTAATCATATTTCAATTTTAGTTTTCAAGTTATAGTTTTTAGAAAAAAAAACAAGGGTTTCTATGAAAAGTGAAAACTTGTTTAGATGATGAAGTTTTTGTTTAATAGGATAGATGATAAAAAGGAAAGTGAGAGAAAGAGAGTATTATAAAAAATATAGGGTAGGTATTAGAAAAGTAAGAGAGAGATTATGAAAAGTGGTATTTTAAAAAGTGAAATGAAAATTTATGAAATTATTGTTAAGTAAACAAGTTTTCATTTTCATTGAAAAGTGAGATGTAAATTTTAAAAATTTTCATAAACTAAACACACCCTTATCATTTTCATACACATAGAATATTTCAATCAATACGAATGCATCAACACATATAGAAATTCAATGTAAAGTAAACTTAGTCGTAGATCCTCCGCAAACGGCTAAAGTGATTAGCCGCTCATCGTATGCTCTTCAATGGTGTAGATCTGAGACATATTGTGAAGTTGCGAATCACCGTCTTCGTACTTGTATCGTGAATCCACTCCGGCAGGGCTTCGCCAACTCTTTTGACACGTTCGGGACCTCTCTTAATGGCTGTCATCGACCTATATTTATAGAGGAGGCGGTTTCTAGGGTTTCTGATGCTGAAAACGCATTTTTGCGCCGACCCAGCGCAGGCCTGCGCCACCCCTGCGCCAGGGGTACGACCAGGGGTACGCTGGGCTACGCTAGAAGTGCTCTGGAACTCTCAAACTCTCTGTTTTGCAGCGCAGGGTGGCGCAGGCCTGCGCCCCCTCCGGCTCGGTTCGTGCTGAATTTTCTCGAGCTGCTTTCTTTTGATATCTTGACCCTGAAACATAAATTTGGAGTAATAATATGGAAGTTACGAAGTACCGGTGCTTAAAATGAACATAAAATGACTCCGAAACACATAAAAATATAGCCTTATCAGTACCCAATTTAGTTGGGGAGGATTTACCCTCCCAAACTCAGTTGTGTTTAGGTTTAAATTAAAATTTAGGTTTTAAATTAAATATTAGGACACGCAAACAGAATTATTTTAACCCGATATTACGAGCGTAAGTTGGGGAGAGTACCAATAAGAATTTTAAAAATTGAAGAAATGGGTTTAGAGACAGGTGTGTGCCCCAGATCAAAAATCCGGAGGCCCGGGCACCGGGGGACGCAGCCCTGCGCTGGCCCTATGCCCCAACGCGGTTAAAACTCTATATATACAGAGCCCTACGCCCTAACTGTCACAAACCCTAAAAATCAATTCCAGAAACGGCAATCTTCGATTTGTTAACCCTAAAACCTCTAAAATAACGCCTTTTCTACGTCAAATCTTCAATCCAACGCTAGTTTTTCTCAAGGATTAGCAAGGTATACTCTTTCTAATGCCCCTAGCTTCATTCTATATTAGTTTATTATTGCTATATCATGCATGCATGGGATGAAAATTTTGGGGGTTACATTATTTTTATTGAAAAAGGGATTATAATAATTTTATATATACTCATTTAATTAATGTAAATATATTTTTGCAAAATTTGTTGTAAAAATTGTGGCTTTTTCCATATATGCTATATTTTGAAAATCTTTGTCTAAAGGGTTATTCTTAAATTATTACAATATTTATTTATATAAGTTCATGCATTTGATAGGATTAGTTTGGGCTCAAATCGTTGGTGAGACTTAGGGTTAGATTAATTAACAAGAAAAAGGGGTGTTTAATTATCATGCATCATTTATGTAGGAAACCCTATCTTAATAATCCTTTGTCTTTGCATTTTTATTTATAGATGTCAACCCAATATCATGCCAACGGTAACTGTTCCACAAATACTCGTTTTACCCAAACACCTAGGATGAGAACCCACAGCCCTGAAAATGTCCGCTTTGAGAAACATCTCAATGCAGAATTCCCTGAAATACCCTCAAACACTAATAATGGCAAACCACCTAAGTTTCTCATTGAACGTACCTTAAAAGAGGCCGATTTTGATGACTTTGACATTATAGAGTCTTTTGAGCGTTTGGGGTGGGCTAGAGCTGTTATGTGGGAGCTACCTTACATTCACACTAGTTTGATCCAACAGTGGTTCGCCACTATGCGTAGAATAGAGAAAGCTGAGGATCATGACTTTGAGCTAGTGGGGATGGTGGGAAATAAGAAAGTGTCAATTTCTAGGAAAAATTATTTGATGAGTTTCTTATCGACACTGAGACACCACGCCCTATGGAAACTGGACACTAACCAATAGCCAGGGGAGTAGGATGCGTAAAATCAATAAGTGGACTAACCAGTGGGACAAAATGATAGCTACGGTTTTTGGAATCCCTATAGAAGATGCCCAAACTTACACTGCTTCTAATAGAGGAGACTTATGCCCCTTGGCTAAGGTTATGTGGAAGTTAGTTATTTTTAACGGGCTTCCATGTCACCAAGACACTACCTATGTGAGACCTCAGGAGATCCTTTTAGTACATGCACTCATGACCGAATACCCGACTGTGTCTCTGCGGTATGTTATCATGCAAAATCTATGGGAGTGTCATGTAACGGGTCAGGGAGTGAACTACCCTCACTGTAGGATGCTTACTGAGCTATTTGTTATAGAAAAAGCAGTGTCGGAAGAATTACCAATTAGGTTCATCAACCCTAATATCATGTGGTTTACGAGGATTACTATGATAGGGTTAGTATTTGAGCGCACCGATATAGGATTCCAAATCTGTTGCCCTAAAATCGCCAAAGTAACCCAAGTCCCATTTATTGCCCCTGAATACCCGACTGAAGGACAAATCAGTAAAGGAAAAGCCAGGATGGAGGTAGACGAGGAAGACGAGAAACCATGGAAAAGGATCGAGACTGTCGATAGCTTATGGGATCAGCTTAAAAACTAAAGGGAGTAGTTGGAGAATTGGTGAGCACGAAAAACATGCTGCTTAAAGAAATCGAGAAGCTTCGAGGAGGCCAAAAGAAAAATGATCAGCTGCTTCAAGTGCATTCTTGTTGGCTCACCAATATCCAAATGACAGTGTGAGAATTAGAAGAAGTCGTCGCTCCTCCAAAAGAATTTTAATTTATATTTAAGTATGTTGGTTTGTTTTTTGCATGAGAAACATTAAGTTTGGTTTGGTTTGATTCTGGTGTGGTTTGTTTCTATTTGAATTGTAGTCGTACTTTATTTGTATGGTGTGCTTATTTTATTTGTATTATTAAAAGTTTGTCTTTTATTTGAATATGTTTGAGTTGTTCAATTTATTGGTTATGAATAAGGAATGTGTACCGATCTCTCAAAGTTATTAACGGATTAATTAATTCTAATGTGACGAGGACGTCACAAAGGTCTAAGTTGGAGAGGGTAGGTTCTATCGCAAAGTTAATTAATTAATTTAGCCCCCACAAGATTTTTAGACCACATTTTATAACAAAAATTAGAGATATATAGCCCCGCGTTCCAAAACAGTAACAAATTGAAAAATTAACAGAGTTGAGCGCGGGGGGGGGGGGGGGGGTGGGCGCGAAGACCTGCGCTGACCCTACGCCTTGTCGAGATTAAAACTCAGATCTAGCCTCATTCTTCATTTTCCTACAACCTACGGCTTGGTGTGCGGCTACACTTCCTATATCCCATTTTTGTGCTAAAAATTTTCAAATCTAAGCCTAAAAACAATCACATTATCATCTACAACAATGATTTAGGCTAGAAACATCTTGCTTGTGAGTATTTTCACTCATCTTGAAGGATTTTGGGTGTAGAATGGGTTAAGGAAAAGCTAGAACTTTTATCATCCTCAACCTTCCAATCACCAAGGTTAGTGTTTTTATTGAGTAAATGCAACTTAATTTCATACTTTTGAACAAAAATAGAGCTTGAGCTTCATGGTCATCCATGGAGTTTTCATGGGGATTTTGACTTTTTAGAGTCAAAGTATGTGAAATTGCATGACTTTGATAATAACCTTGATTGTTTGATGATATATGTATTTACTTGTCATTTTAGTTAATTTTCCATGGTTAATTTTTAGAAATTAATTTAGATTTATAGAGTTGGTTACCTAAATATGCATATAATGTTTGAATTATAAAAATTGGGTGAAAATTAGCTAGAAAATGAGTTTATGTGCTAAATGGAATTTTATTTGATAAATTAAGTATGTGTTTGGCATTTAAATTATTGGCAAATTATAGATTATATATAGAGTGATGCAAAATTAGAGCATAAAAAGTATATATATGTAGGTCCCAAAAGATATCCCAAGAGTATAGCTTTAAGTTGTAGAGGGGGGGGGAATACAGCACTTCAAAAACTACACACAATTTTCTCAATATTTGTATGTATTATTAACAAATGTTAATTACAAACAAGCTTGAATGCGGAAAGGTTCAAGCTAAGATGACAGATACAACAGTATATCTAACTAGTCTAAGACTGACTTAAACTAATTACAATGAATACACTCACTAAGAATCACTCACTGTGTTTACAAGACTCAGAGGGACAGCTTATGTAGAACAGCTTAGACACAAAGAAACTGTATTACACAAGCAGGCTTGCATGCATGAAAAACATACTTGCACGTTCACTCTTGGCTTCAGCACTTAGCTTTTTTGGCTTTTTCTTTCTGACCTTAGAAGCTTCCTTTTATACTCACTCAGAGGATCTAAGTGAAACTTCTTCATTGGACGGAATGAAAAAGGAGAAGTCTTGTTGAAAAGACAACATAACCTTTTCTGCACTTTCTGAAAAGCAGACTTGTCTTCTTGTGTGCAGAACTTTTGTCTTTTCACTTTGTCTACTGTTGCATTGCCTTTAACTAAATAAGGAATGTCAACTTTGCGTCTTTCTTCCTTGTAAAGGCCTATTTTGATATAAGAAAAAGGTCTGTCACCCTTTTTCAAATAACCTTTTTGTCTTCATGTAACAGAACAGCTTGGGCAGGCTGAGCAGTTCTGATTTCCACTTTGTCTTCGACTTTGTAAACTGATCTTGTAGCCAAAAACAATACATGAGGACTTGGAAACATATTCCATAAAGTGTTTAGCCTGTTCACAAAGAACAGCATCTGTTCACAAAGAACAGAACACTTGAAAACTGCCCAAGCTGCTCACCAGTGTAGAGCAGCGTAGACAGTTTATGTCCAGCCTGTTCAGCAGACTGAACAGCTTGGACAAACTGTCTTAGTTGCAACACATGCAACATATAGAACAGCTTTAGACTGATATTGCAAATCACTTTTTAGGTATTTCTAAGGCATAAACAGGCTTTAACTTTTACCCATCAAGTGCATCAACAGGTTTGATTAATAATTTCCCCCTCAGATGCAGAACAGGTTTGACTGAGGCCTTTTTGTGCCTAACAATCTCTCCCTATTTGCAATAATTAGCCTAAGCTGATTTAATCAATAATCACTATTCATTTTACAATACCTTTTGCTGAATGGAAATTACAACACTTGAGTAAAGTAAATGATCAGTTTATATATACTGATTTTGATTACATTAAAACAACACATGTTTCTACAAAAGTACAACTAATGTACTAATGTATTTTACAACTAATGTAAAAGAAAAATTACAAGTAATGTAATAATGTACAACTAATGTACAGCAGGTTTTTGGACTGTTTGTGTTGGGAGCAGATAATGGTAAGCATGTCCAACTGATGGACAGCTTCCATTCTTCACCTACCCAGATGGTAGATGGACTTCATCACAGAGGAGGGGGATCCTGAAACATCTTTTCCAGCTCTTCCATTGTATCCTCAAGTTGTTGAACTTCACTTCTTATTATCATGAACTTGGGATCTTCAAGTTCACCTCTCTCATAGAAGCCTCTGAGCTGATCCCAGACGGCTGCTCTCCACTTACTAGACTGCCTGAATGAAACTGCAAGTCAGAAGGCCACAAGTTGTCTCAGATCCACTTTGTATAGATCTGAAGCTCTTTGAAAGCATTTCTTCTGAGTTAAGGGATCTACAAAAAATGCCCCCAGCTCAGGCTCTTCAATGATCTTGCCATCTTCAAACTCTATTCCACTAGGCAGGCTGTGATCAACTCCCTTCATTTCAATGGCATAATCGCCTTGTTCAATCAGTGCAAGGAGTTGTTCCATTTCAGTGTCCTTCCTTGTCCTCCTGGCCTTAATTTTTGGATGTGTCACAAAGACACCTTCACTTACTTCTTTGGAGATCAGGCCAAGGTTCTTTACTCTCTCCATCAGTTTCTTGACATATGCCCTGATTGTCTTAGCCGTTTCTGACTTTGACTCACTCAGAGCAACTGCCAGCTCAATCCATTCTCTGTACCCCATCTGTGCTACGTCAGTGTAGTCATATGTTTCCAATTCTGGGCCTGCTGCACCCATCCTTGTTATTTTCAACTTCCACTGACTGCCTTTTCTTGATATAGGGACAGCTTTAACAACTGCTTCCTTGGCAAGCCTTCTATCAGCAGCATCTTGAAATTTTTTCTTTGCCAGGTTGTCAAAATGGAACTGAGCTCTTGCATGAGGCACTGTAGGCTTGGTCACAGAGACCATAGTACCTTTTTCTTTTTCTGCTTCCTTCTCCCCTGCTGATCCCTTAGCAGCTTCCAATATTTTCTTTTGCACTTCCAGAGTAGACATTTTAACTTTCTTTGCTTCTTGAAGTGCAAATGATTTGGCAGCTTTGGCAGATTCTTCTTCTTTTCTAAGAACTTCCAAGGCTTGAAGCTGTTCTTCTCTAAACTCAAAATATTTGTGCATAGGAAGACCCATTTCTTTGGCCCTGGCTTTGTGGAATTTGATTTCTGCTGCTTTCTGCTGTATGGGATCAACTTCTGCTATTTCTTTTCCTTTAGCTGCTGTAGTGGTAGCAACCAGTCTCGCCTTATTTCTAATGACATGACCTTGCTCATCCATCTTATTTCTGAAAACCCATTTTGTGCCAATTATGGTTTTACCTTTAGGAGCAGGGACCAGCTTCCATACCTTGTTTCTCTAAAACTGATTGAGCTCTTCTTGCATGACAGTGATCCAATTGGCATATTTTAGTGCTTCATCCACCTTCTTTGGCTCCATCAGTGAAACAAAACTAGAGAACATACAAAAGTTCCCTAAGCTGTCCCACCGTGTTTGTACCCCTTTGTTGATGTCACCAATTATTTGATCATTGGGGTGACACCTGATCCACTTAGGATCATTTTTCAATAATGATTCACCTGAGTTGTTAACATCTTCAGCAGGTCCTGTTGAACAGCTCTCAAGATTTTCAAACACATTGTTGTCTTGAGCCTGTTCACTTGTTGAACATGTCTGACCACTGTTGAACATATCAGCAGTAGAACTAGGAAAATCAGCATTGATAGGTTCAGGACATGCAGTTGTAATTAAGTCAGTACACTTATTCACACAGGATGTATTGACATAATCATCATCATGCCCATCATGATTAACAGGTTCCACACTGGGTGTAGTGGAAGCTTTTGAGTCCTCTTCATTGTTTGAATGCATGAGATCATCAAAGTTAAGTTACCCTGAAACTGATTCAGGAACAGCTTTGGTGGAAGCATTCTTGGACTCTTCAAAGGTGACATTGATAGATTCATCTATCACCTTTCTTTTGTTGTTGTACACTCTGTAGGCTTTAGAGATAGCAGAGTAGCCAACAAACACACCTTCATCAGCTTTAGGTTCAAACTTTGTCAGATGGTCCCTCTGATTCAGAATGAAGCAGGGACACCCAAACACATGGAAGTAACTGACATTTGGCTTCCTCCCTTTGAGCAGCTCATAGGGAGTCTTGTTGAACCTTTTCACCACTAAGGATCTGTTTTGGGTGAAGCAGGCAGTGTTAACAGCTTCAGCGCAGAATGATGAAGGTAAACCTGATGCACACAGCATGGTTCTAGCAGCTTCAATGAGAGTTCGGTTTCTCCTTTCAGCAACTCCATTTTGTTGTGGAGTTCTTACAGGTGAAAAGTATTGAGTGATTCCTCTCTCTTCATAGAAGTCTTCAAGAGTTTTGTTTCTGAATTCAGTACCATGATCACTTCTAAGCTGCTTCACTTGGGTAGAGTTCAGCATTTCCATCTTTTTCACAAATCCAATAATTTCTCTAGCAGCCTCTCCTTTGCTCTTCAGAAAGATCACCCATGTGTACCTGGAGAACTCATCAACCATTACTAGAGTGTATCTTCTTCCTCCTAGACTTGGGACATTTACAGGTCCAAACAAGTCCATATGGATTAAGATGAGAGGAGTATCAATAGAAGAATTGTGTTTTGATTCAAAAGATGATTTCCTCTGCTTGCCTTTCTCACAAGCTGTGCAGAGTTTATCCTTAACAAAGGTCATAGAAGGCAAACCTGTCACCAACTCTTTGTTACAGAGTTTGTTGATGTTCTTGAAGTTCAGGTGTGACAGCCTTTTATGTCATAACCAGTTTAGGTCTGCATTTGTTCTTGTGAGAAAACAGGTTTCAGTTGTGGGATCAACAGATTTCATGTCCACAACATATACACCTTTCTTTCGTTGAGCACACAGCACAACTTTGCCTTGGGGATCCAATATGTAACCCAGGTGCTCATCAAAGTTAACCTTGTAGCCAGCATCACACAGTTGGCTTATGCTAACCAGGTTATGTTTTAGCCCAACCACATAGGCTACTCTTTTGAACACTGCAGCACCAGCTTTAAGGGTTCGATATCCCTCAGTAGATCCCTGTACATTGTCACCAAATGTGACTTTTGGCCCTTTTTCAGGCCTGAGATCACTCAGCAATTCTTTACAACCTGTCATGTGCCCTGAGCGGCCACTGTCCAAGTACCAAACCTGGGAAGGTTGTTTTTCCTGTAGAGTGATAAGAGAAATATTAGTCATTTTTAGGGGAACTCATCACAGAGATGAGTTCTCCTACTTCATCAACATTTGTTGATGGACTTATAATATCCACACTAATATTCCCTATTTGAATGGTATCAGCTTGGATACCATTTTCATTGACTGAGATGTTTCCAACACTGCTTGTAACAGCTGTGAGAGAACCATCAGAGTCAACAGGCCTCATGTCCTCAGATTCAGGACAGTCTTTGGCCAGATGTGTCTTCTTCCCACATTTATAACATTTTCTCTTTTTAGGATTTTTGGAAGAAGAACTTTCAGAAACACATTCTGAGTTATTTTTGTTGATTCTGTTAGCAGGTTTAGCAAACTTATTACTATTTGATGAATCAACAGCTTGAGTGGAGGGTTCAATAGCCACAGCTTTGTCTGTCTCTTCTTTCCTCTTTTTAGGAGGACAGATGAAGCTTAATTGTCTTTTGAACTTCCACAGGTTTGGGAAACTTATTCCCAAGTTTCTCAGTCTGAGCAATAGCTTTGCCTTTGCCCCTACTGAGATGTGATTTATGTTGCCTATCAGCATAATCATTATTTCTGGTTTTGAAAAATTTATTCTCATTTAAAACCAGTTTAACACTATGATTAGAAAACTTATTATAAACCACAACAGGTTTGCTTTCAACATGAGACTTGCCCTTGTTGAAAGCAGGCTGCTTAACTTTTGAAAACTTATTTTCAAAATGTTTAGCATCAAAAGGATTATCATGCCTTTTACCATCAGCTTTAGACCCAGAACCTGTTTTGTCAACAGGTTTAGTATCCACAGCTGCAGTTTGGACATGTTTTCCTTTCTTTTGCTTGTGTGAATCAGCAGAGCACTTAGCAGGCTGGTTTGATGGAGAACATACTCCAACACCAGCTTTTGAGCTAGGTTCACACGAGCTGTCAGTATTTTGAGGCCTGACAAACCTGTTTGTTGAGATTAGTTTACCATTCACTTTTTGAATAAAAGTGTTTGGAAGCTCACCAAGAGTGGATAAATCTTCTTTCAGATTATTAATCTCAACAATGGAAGATGCTGTGTCAAGATCCCCTCCAAGATAGGCTTGAATTTGTGCAGGGATCTGTTGACTTATACAATGGCTAACTTTTTGTGCAGATTGGCACCAAGAGTCAACTATCTTTTGAAGCTTAGCATGCTTTATATCTGGTTCTCTCTTTTCTTCCAGTAAAATAGAGTTGATGTGTTTTAGTTCATCAAGCTCAGTTTCCAACTTATGGAAACTGTCCAGTTTACTGGTTTTTGTTTTAAGATCAGTTTTATGCTTAGAGATTTCAAATAATAAAGCATCATGCTTCTCAACAGCAGCTTTCAAATCAACTAGCATATATTCAAACATTTTAACTTTTTCTTCAGAACTGTAAGCCATAAAATTTTGTACCTTATACATCATTGTAGAATTCCAATTCTCCAAGCTGCTGAAAGCTTCAGCTTCAGCTAGATCCTGTTTGAAACTGCTTGTTGATGGGACATCAGTGTTGGCCATCAGACATTGATTGTCTTCTTCATCAGATGATGAATCAGATTCCTCCCAGTCACAAGTCTCTGCCATGAGTCCCTTTTGGCGGTTGGAACCCACTGAGTTTTCCAACTTCCTCAGCTTAGCCATGGCCATAAGGTACTTAACCCTATAACCATCATCCTTGTTTGTCTTGTATGGTTTGGATGACTGACTAACAGCTTTTGACACACAGTCAGCAGCTATATGGCCAGTTTTGCCACATTTGAAGCACTCGGCCTTGGTTTTATCAAATGCCTTCTTTTTGCCAGCACCTGAACTTCCTTGCAGCATGTTTCTTCCAAACCTTTTCTTGTTGAACCTTTTGACAAGCATAGCTATCATTTGCTCATCATCCTGTTCAACAAGATCTGCATTATCTTCCTCATCTGACACCTCCTCCTTATCATCATCCTGTTGATCAGGTTGAGTGAACACATCACTCACCTGATTCACATTAGCCACAAAGGTTGCACTTCTTTTAGACATCTCCAAGGCATTTCTCTTCTGTTGCCTTGACTGTTCATCATTTAGTAAAGATCCATACAAGTTGACAAGATCCATACTTCTGATGCTACCTGAATTTCTTAAGATTGTTGAAAAGTAGTTCCATTCTTCAGGTAGGATGTCCAAAAACTTGTTCACCAGGGTAAGGCTGTCCTTAGTGATCCCAACAGCTTTGAGATCATTCACAAGAGCAGTAAACATGGTGTAGGTTTCTGTGAGAGACTCCTTTGGTTTTGCAAAGAAGAGTTCATACTGTCTAACAAGATTGTTAATCCTGTTATCCAGTGTGATTGTGGGTCCATCATAGACGGTACACAAAGTATCCCACATCTCCTTTGCTGTCTTCATTTTCTCAACCTCCTTGAACACATCATCAGGGAGAGAAATAACCAGGTTATTCCTGGCCTTTGCATCCAGAGCCACCAATCTCTTGTCTTCATCAGACCATTGAGCTTTAGCTTTCTCAAAGGTCCTGATTTCAGGAGCAGTTCCTTCAACCGCTGGAGTTATGGTAGTAACAGAGGTTGGCACATAGGGACCCTCCATCACTATCTCTGGTAGTTGTACATCCAGATTCTCTATATAGAGCATCATTCTGCACTTCCAGCCAGAGAAGTTTTGATGATTGAACTTTGGAGGTTTGCCCATAGAGCCATTGTCATAGTATGAGGAACCTGCAGCACTGTTGTCCATGGAAACTTGGGAGAATGAGAGATCTAGAATGACACACACTCTAAACTGCTCTGATACCAGTTGTAGGTCCCAAAAGATATCCCAAGAGTATAGCTTTAAGCTGTAGAGGGGGGGGGGGGTGAATACAGCACTTCAAAAACTACACACAATTTTCTCAATGTTTGTATGTATTATTAACAAATGTTAATTACAAACAAGCTTGAATGCGGAAAGGTTCAAGCTGAGATGACAGATACAACAGTATATCTAACTAGTCTAAGACTGACTTAAACTAATTACAATGAATACACTCACTAAGAATCACTCACTGTGTTTACAAGACTCAGAGGGACAGCTTATGTAGAACAGCTTAGACACAAAGAAACTGTATTACACAAGCAGGCTTGCATGCATGAAAAACACACTTGCACGTTCACTCTTGGCTTCAGCACTTAGCTTTTTTGGCTTTTTCTTTCTGACCTTAGAAGCTTCCTTTTATACTCACTCAGAGGATCTAAGTGAAACTTCTTCATTGGACGGAATGAAAAAGGAGAAGTCTTGTTGAAAAGACAACATAACCTTTTCTGCACTTTCTGAAAAGCAGACTTGTCTTCTTGTGTGCAGAACTTTTGTCTTTTCACTTTGTCTACTGTTGCATTGCCTTTAACTAAATAAGGAATGTCAACTTTGCGTCTTTCTTCCTTGTAAAGGCCTATTTTGATATAAGAAAAAGGTCTGTCACCCTTTTTCAAATAACCTTTTTGTCTTCATGTAACAGAACAGCTTGGGCAGGCTGAGCAGTTCTGATTTCCACTTTGTCTTCGACTTTGTAAACTGATCTTGTAGCCAAAAACAATACATGAGGACTTGGAAACATATTCCATAAAGTGTTTAGCCTGTTCACAAAGAACAGGTTCTGTTCACAAAGAACAGATAACTTGAAAACTGCCCAAGCTGCTCACCAGTGTAGAGCAGCGTAGACAGTTTATGTCCAGCCTGTTCAGCAGACTGAACAGCTTGGACAAACTGTCTTAGTTGCAACACATGCAACATATAGAACAGCTTTGGACTGATATTGCAAATCACTTTTTAGGTATTATAGGCACTGTCCACGGTAGGGACATGGCGATGGATGCACAAATCCTTCTCCAATTGTTTAATGTAGATACGGGGGTAGGTAACGAAGGGTCTAGCCAACGTGGGTATAAGTATAGATCCGAGACCCAGTTGGCCTTTTTTCGACATGACTTGGTCGGGAGAGTGGACGGAGCAAGTGAGCAAGGTTTTTATTCCATCCTTTTTGGAATCTGAGTCCTCCTCCTCTTATAACTGAAGTGCATTGACTCCGAGGTGTAAGGTGCTTCACAAGATCATTGTGAATAACATCTTGCCTCGCGATAGTGACCTGTCTAAGGTTAAACATAGAGATATCACGGTTCTGTACGGCCTTCTTAAGGCGAAGCCCAGACTGTCCTTCGCATGGACAGTCATGAACGATATATGGGCCATGTATGATACTCGAGAGAGGACGATCATCCCTCACGCATGGTTGATCTCTACTTTTCTTGAGAGGATGGGTGCACTTTCACCCGATTCCCTGACCTCCCCTGTTTCGGCGACGTATATTACGACCGCCATGTTCCCTACCTTGATTTTAGGGAAGTTGATGAAGGGTTCAAGATATTCGACAAGGAGAAAAATCAGTCGTATATCGAGGACTATACTGAGGACGAGAGGAGAAAGATAGAGGAGAAGGCAGCTAATGAAGCGGAAGTTCGGCAAGAAGAGCCGAACCGAGGAGCGTCTACCTTGCACAGTCGAAGTAATGACGGTGTTGATTTTGACCACGTCATGAGGCGGTTAGATGACTTAGTAGTGGGTCAAGGTGGGTTCCGGGAGGACGTGACCTAGAGGTTAGACGAGATGAATGGGAGAATGACCCATATTTATGATAGGGTCGATCACTTGTCGGGTCGGGTAGATCAGATTCAGGACGGGCAGAGAGCTCTGGGATATCAAAATGCCTATTACCAGCACCATAACTGGGCATACTGGGAGGGAGTTCGACATCACGAGGACTCCGTAGCTGGTATGCCATATCAGTCATACAATGGTTACACGATGCCCAACTACCAGACCTACGACCCTGCCGAGACACTTATCAGCGTTATCCGGCGCATGGCAGGCAGGAACTACCAAACCAGATCCCCACTCGCTTGGTTCCACCTACAGCACAATACCCCGCAGGTGAAAACCCGTATAGCGATTTCTTCAACAGTGTCTTCGGTCCTCCTCCTCCATTCGAATGATCTGGTACTATCTTTCCTTGTTTTTTTATGTTCTTTTATTTCTGTATTGCACTTAATTTCTTTATTGTTAGTTTGTTTATTTTTAGAATGTTTATGTAGTCTGTCTTATCTTCCCCAACTGAGTCTTGTTTGCCGATCAGGCCTTGGAACATGATGATAAATAGAAAATACATGTACGAGGGAATTGGCTAGTGTTGATAGGATATTTTATAATTAAGAAAAGAGTCGTAGTAATAATTAAAATTTTTGCTATCTAAAGTTGAATTCAAGTATGTTAAAATTTATTTGGGCTTAAATATAAGTAATGTATCAAAAGATTTTGGAAACTCATGCAATAAGGGGGAGAACTTAATCACGTTTTTGGCCTCAAAAAAAAGGAGTTAATTGTAGTCTAGATGGTTCGGGAAACTAAGTCCGTAGGGGTACCATTCATGCCTAATCCCTTAAAACCGTCTGGTTTGGGAGTGAGTGACCGAAATCTTGCTACATGGACCATCTAGATAATTTGAGTTCGAAAGAATATAGATAGAAGCATGGTATTAAAAAGAAAAAGTTCTCGTAAACATGCATAGAGGGAAAAGATGGTCAAAAGACCCACGTGTTTTCAGTTTCGTAACCTTGAGCTAAAAGGGTAATCCCAAGAGTGAGATACATTATATAAATTCTAAGGGAAATATATTTTAACTGAAAACGTCTTCGATTTACATGTTAAAATTTTAATGCATTAGTGCGAAGGCTAGCTTAACATAGAATATCTAGAGTCACTTCTAATACATGTCCGGTACATAGTTAATTCTGATTCCAAGGGCTTGTTCGGGGACGACCAAGAGTTAAGTTGGGGAGGTTTGATATGACTATAATTTGATGTGTTTTGGAGTCATTTTATGTTCATTTTAAGCACTGATACTTCGTAACTTCCATATTATTACTCCAAAATTATGTTTCAAGGTCAAGAGGTCAATTGGAAGCAGCTCGTGAAAATTCTGAGCGCCCTGAGCCGGAGGGGGCGCAGGCCTGCGCCACCCTGCGCTGCAAAATAGAAAGATTGAGAGTTAGAGAGCCTTTCAGCACAGCCCAGCGTACCCTTGGTCGTACCCCAGGCGTAGGGGGGGGCATAGGCCTACGCCTGCCCTACGCTGGGTCGGCGCAAAAACGCGTTTTCAACCCTAGAAACCCTTAATCCACTTCCTCTATAAATGGAGGTCGACGGTGATCATTTGAGGAGGTCCTGAAATTGTGAAAAAGAGTGGTGAAGCCCTGCCAGAGTAGATTCACAATACACGTACGAAGACGGTAGTACGCGAGCTTCCAAATATGTCTCCAATCAACATCATTGAAGAGCATACGATGAGCGCGACTAAACACCATAGCCGTTTGCGGAGGATCTACGACTAATTGTTTACTTACTTGAATTTTAATATATGTTTTGATGTATTTGCGTTGATTGAAATACTCTATGTGTATTCAAATGATAAGCATTCGGTTTTGATTATGATTGTATGTTTTGACTGATAAAAGCAAGATAGTTCATAGTGATAATATTATTTGTGTCGAGTCTATTAGCTTAGGGATTAAGACAAGTAATGAATATTGCATATGCTTTGCCGAGAGTTATTGGTTAAAACATTTATGATTAATTTAACCGCGCAATTAATTTTGTCTATGTGATTGTTGCATGAAATTCGAGTGGGTAATACTTATGCCGTAGTGATTCTGTGAATGGTTATCTTGAATCTGATGTTAATTTACTTTGTAGTTATTTGCCGTTAATTTTAGTCACAAATTAGTCGTAAGTCACTAAACCAAACAAATCATCCAATTCACTCGATTCACAATTTAAAGTGCTTGCAATAAATCTCACAAAGCTAGCCGATTAACCCTAATTACATACGCACTCCCTGTGGATTCGACTCTTACGTCTCTGAGCTAAATAGTAGATTTAAGGATTAATTTTGCAGGTCACAACGACGGCCCGTCAGGCATGCATGTACGGTTTAACCAGCACCAGCTCGGATGAGGGGTGCGAGTCAGCTCGGATGAGGGGCGCATACGACATTTTTGATATTCATGTTTCTTTTCTACTCATGCATATTTACATATGAATTGGTATGCTTTTATATCTTGTTACTTTCAAGGTACTTACCCCGGTTGTGGGACATTATATTTCAAGTGGGAACCTTGTTAATTTAAAACTTTAATTTACATAATAACTCACAGTAAACCCTTTTTAAGTTACACAATATCCGAAGCATGTATATACAATCCCCAAAATATAACTACCTCTAGGAAGGTAGCTAATAACTCCTCGTTTGTGGTTCTTATTTATGTAGTCCAGATACTTGAGGACATTTCAAGTTTGTGGTTCTTATTTATGTGGTCCAGATACTTGAGGACATTTATTATAATATTCGTATTGACTTGTTCAGGTCGGGTGGAACCTTAGTCGACATTGCATGTAAACTTAAACTTAAATAGCGTACTCTGGATGATTGAAATCTGTTATTTTGTGTGGTTGACTATATACATACATACATATATATATATATATATATATATATATATATATATATATATATATATATATATATTTATGGATGACTTTAGAAAATGAAAATTATCCCAATATTTTCGAGGTATCATCGCATGTGAATTATGGAAACTAGTTTTAAAATTATTGGGTCTTTTCAATATGGTGTCAGAGCCGGTCTAGTTTAAGTGAATTAGGTACCTTTAGGTGCTTAATCTTAAACCATGGGATTGAATGCTTACTATTAGAATAAGTTATCATCTATACAGGATAATGTCTTTGTATAAACTCATAGGAATTGGTTAGGCGTGAAATAAGATGTATGTAACACCCTCGATCTACTCCACAATATCACGTAAATAACACGTCAACAGAAATATAATAATAAAATCCCTAACTGTTCCCAAGATAAAAAAATACGTGGAAACCTCGTTAATTTAAAACTTTAATTTACATAATAAGTCACAGTAAACCCTGTTTAAGTTACACAATATCCGAAGCATGTATATACAATCCCCAAAGTGTAACTACCTCTAAGAAGGTAGCTAATAACTCCTCGTCTGAACATGTAAAGCCTACTTAGGTCCAACAGGCCTACTAGTACTCTAGTCACCTGAGGTACACACATTTTAAACACAACGGTTAGCGTTAGCCGATGAGAATGCAGGGGTTAGTAGTACGAATATTAAAAACTCATTAATAAAAGATTAAGCTCGATAATAAAATGTTCAGTGTTCTCTACTGAACAAAGTATATGAGATCCCCACAAGATAGCTCAAATAGGTACTCATCCCGTGTGGAATAATCTACGTACCCAAATCCCTAGACCACACAAAGTAGTCGTCAGGAGCTCAAAAGGGAATCGGGAGCAACCCGAACTCTGCCTAGCCGTACGGTTTAATATCTCGATAGCTCATGTGTCCCAAATCTCATATAATACAACACAGTTCCCACTTAAATGTCAGTTATACATGCATGATAATATTTCGATATAGAACTCATAATAAAACTCGTAATAGTCTCATAAGTAATCCTCAGTAAAAGATCATGCAAGTATAAATAAATAATCGTACAGGTAACTCAAAAAAACATGCAAAATCACCTGACCCTAAAATCTCGCTCCTCAAGTCTAGGTTCCCTACCTGAATCCCAACCCAATCTACTCGAGACCCTGGAATCATAATATAATAATCTGATATCAGGTACACAGCTCAATAACTCTATACACACTTCCTATGTATCACACACAAGCCCAAATACCCAAACGCATGACCGGAATATCCCAAAACCATAACCCTAAACCCTAGCCGGATCACGACCGACCTCAGGGAGTCGCGGTCGCGCTCCCTTGATCCCGGTCGAGATCCTCATCGTGGCTGTGCTCATCTTGGGGTAGCCCGAGCTCGACCCGTAACCGCCTGCGACCCTTCGTGCCCCGTACCCATGGCATCGCGACCCGAGTTTATCTCAAGAACATCGCGACCCGCAATCCCATGATCGCGGTCGGACTCACGATCGAACAGAATCAAGTTTGCTTTGTTTTTGAAGACAGCCAGGGGATTTAATCCCCAATTCACTTCTTACTTATTTCCACTTAACCAATTGATCCCGAATTTACTTATTAACACCCATAAACTTTATTCACAATTTCAGTAATTCACAAAAGTAAGCTCAATTCTTATGTTAAACTCAAAGGGAATAAGTTGGTGAAGATAACCAGGAATTGTAACTCAAATCTCAGCTTGTTGCCTCAATTATTATGGTTTTCAAGATGTTGGAGTTCATATACACACACACAACACCTCAGTTTATGATTCTGTATATGGAAATAAAGAACCAAGCAAGCAACTATCCCTAATATATATGTGTTTGGGTTATAACTCGGTCCTATACCCAATATCGGATCTCGTTATCAATAATCACAAGTTTATATCACAAGCCTCCACTTTAGTCAATAATTAACAAGATTGTAGTCTTTTATAAAACTCAATCCCATAACCCGATTAACTCATCATTTCGTAACATGACGGTTCCACGTATAACCTAATAATAATATTTAAATCAACCCAATAGAATAATTCCACGTACGTTACCCGAAATCGAGATGCTACAATATATGTGCTTATAACTTTAAATATATCCTTAATAACATTGAACTGCATCATAATGACATAACCGAGAACACATATAATTGTAGATATTCAAACATTAAGAAATTAAGTGAAAACTTAAGCTTATAAATGTTGAATCATGTTCAATGAAGAAAAGTCAAAGTACGTCAGTGAGATGTCAAGTATCATTAAATGTTACAAAAGGTTGCAATTAGTATCATATTTGTTCACAACATTATACTATTTATGTAACATCCCAAATTTTAATTATATGTAATTTACGGTTTTAAGACTCAATTATTGTACTTATGGAAAAATTAAATCAATTTAAGTTATTTTGATCATTATATCAGTTAAATGAGAAAATACAAAGTTGAGGGGTTGTATGTGCAATAGGACAAAATGTCAAATAAAAGAAGGAATAACTCTTCATTTTAACCCATCACTTTCTCTCTCTACTCTCTCAACCGTCTCTCACTCTCTCTCTCTACATCTCTCTCGGCTCCATCCAAGAAAAACACAAGAATTCAACAAATTTCAAGTGCAAAATTTGGAAACAAGTAGCAATTAAGGAACTATAGCAACTGCGAGTATCAAATCAAGGTAACAAATGCTCAAATTTACGGATTTTTGATATGTTTGGTTCGGTTTTGAAGTGAACCGAATTCTAAGATTAGTGATGCAAATGTTTATGCATGTTATATAATATGATGGATTAGTTTAAATCGAGCATGTATGTTGTTGTATACAAAAATTCAGAATCAGATTTGAAGTCTAAGTGTGATTTCAGAAATTAAGTGTGTGTTTTAGTGTGTGTGTTCTTCGAGACATGTAGAAAAATGGACACAAATGGGTTGTTTTGGTGTACAAATATGATGATATAAGTTAAATAATAGCATCTAAGTTCATATTTACAGTATTAGACTCAGAAACATGCAAAAATGGTCAAAAACATAATTCTGGAAAATATTGGAAATTTCACCAAGTATGAACTCGGTCCGGATCCATCCGAATTCGGATCCGTACCCAGTTCGGACCTACAGTGTTTCGGACCAACTACTATTTCGGGTCCATCCCAATCCGGACCCCAACCCATTTCGGACCTCTCCCCACTTCGGACCTACAATATTTCGGATACTAGCCTACTTCGGACACATGACTAATTCGGACACTACCAAATCCGGATCACTCATTTTCGGATCATACCAAATTCGGACCAAGGACCAATTTCGGACCAACCACAATTCGGACCATCCGAATTCGGATGTGGTCCGAATTCAGAACCCAATTACATTTAATATTACAGAATACAATTTTTAAGCAATTACTGACACAAATTCACTATTACACTTACTTTACAGATCATTGTGGTGTTATCAAAACACACATTGATTCAGGATCAAGTCACAAAACCAATCACTGTGAGTTGCAGATTATCATTCGAACATTTATTGTTTTTACATTCATGTTTATACATTCAATGGCATGTTCACGTTGTTCATATACTTCATTTGGCACTCATGAAATGATTTGTTGTTATGATGCACACTCGTACTTGACATGTAACACACATGTAGCCAGCGTTCATTTGAAAGTGCATCTATATACATCATGCTTGCACTGCATGATCATTACTTCATAATCTGATGCGACCTGGACTGGGGCTGACAGCAGGCCACTGTCGGGGACTGATCATCCCACTCGTATCCCATCAGGTTCGGCACATCCCCGATCAGCATATTGAACTGCCAACCCATGCTTTCACTGCATGGTTTTCACATACACTGAGGCTTACACTGCCGATATTCACATACATGGGGCTTACACTGCCCATGGTTAAGCATTGTTTGTAAAGAAATATTTGTTGTATGCATAATCTGTTATCTCACTAAGCATTTAGCTTACTGTTGACTCACCATGTTTTCAGGCAAAGGCAAAAGTGTAGCTGGACCTTCCACTTAAGCATATCAAATCAATATCCCGGAGACTATAGAAGCTATTGGTACTTGAATGTAATAGCTTTGGGTTGGGATTCATTACTTCTAAAACAATTATGTTGATGTAATAGTTAGACTTTTATCACTGTAGACATGTATTCTATTGCTTTAGTGTGGATGTGCTTAATTCTAATTTAAGTATTCAATTCCAATTATTATGATACTCATTGGGTTGTTAGTCGATCCTGGAGATTACAATTATATCATTAATTTAACAAGGACGTCACAATTTAACCTAAGTGCAGACACAAATTGAATATTGACCTTTGTGGCGTGTAGATACTTTCTGAAAATGAATTCTAATAATAGGTTCTAAACTGAGTAACTCTGATAGTAGCCCTATCAATAATAACTAAAGCTAAATAAGTATTACGGAGGATTTTCACGACCACTTACATTAGTCACCAATCGAGATGCCTATATAAAACTAATGGGTGCATGTACAAATCGATAATAAGAAAGGAAATGTTATAATAAATTGTGTAACCAGAATTGAGGATGAAGGATTCTGGCTTGAAATTAAAGTAAAGAATTGTCAGATTCTTCTAAGTGATTGCATACATGATACCAAAACTATGCATTTTGGTCATTTGAGTTATGTTGTAGCATAGTTGTTTTCATATTGTCACCGTTAGTATATTCGTTCCTTACTTCCATTCGATTCTTTGTAATGAGCTCATGTTATCGGTGTTACTGTGTGTGACACAACTGATAGTCATGAGAGTGTTTTTGTGTCAAAATCTGTTCATTTAGCATGTGCGAGTTGTTTCGGTAATCGTTCATCACAAGATTGTGTTTTGCACCTAGTGAAAATTGAGTGATTCAATCCTTGTACAGTCATATGAGTTTTCCATCTTTATGCCTACAGGTGAGAGTGTCATTGTCGTGATATCACCCTTGGGTGGTGCTACTCATTCCTTCTTGGAATCTGTAATGTGCGCAAATGAGGAATATGATGAACTAAAAAAAAGAGATTTCTTTATAGGAAATCTTAAATGGTGTGTGATGAATCAAGACGGGAATGTGAAACGACAAAAGTTATAGCAATTGAGATTAAGAGGGTGTTTGGATTTGCATTTGAAAAAGTGTTGTAGCATTATGGAAACTAATAATCGGATAATAGCTTTAACAAATAGTGCTGCCTAAAATGTAGTGTTTAGTTTAGCTTCTATTGTTTGCTATCATAATTATTAAATAATCAGTTTTTAAAGTGTTTGGATTTGCGTTTTAACTTGTAAAATGACCAAATAATCACTTATTAAGCAAACGAGCTACATTTTTTAACTTATGAAAAAGTGTGGTAGAATTAACATTAAACGCAAATACTCCCTTATTAACGTATGCAATCAAAACATTTAAAACAATTATTTGTGTTATTGTAACGTAATAAGCTAATAATCTCGTTCATAACGCAAACCCAAACACCCTCTAATATAACAAGAGAAGTTAACTACCTTATATAATTTAGTATAATGAGAATTGACTAATCAATGTAAAGATGGTGCAATGGAAAATGAATAAAAGTTGAAGATAAAGAACCGAAACTATTACTATACTATGTCCATCCACGGGAAAAGACAAACGCAAATCCTATAGATCATAAATATTTTAATTAAAAAAACCATAATAATGAATGTAGATGGGACTAGGGGTGAGCGACGGGTACCATTTTCCGAACCTGAATCGGTACCGAACCGGTACCGGTACCGACCGGTACCGAATTAATATATTCGGTTCGGTATTCGGTTTTTAAGTTAGCTAAAATTCGGTATTCGGTACTTTCGGTTCGGTATTCGGTTCTTAAATTAGCTAAAATTCGGTATTCGGTACCAAACCGGCACCATATAAAATTATACGGTTCGGTATTCGGTTCTTCCAAAACTAATAATTCGGTTTCGGTATTTTCGGGATCGGTACCGGTTCGGTTCGGTACGGTACCGAGCTCACCCCTAGATGGGACAACATGATTCAAAATAATGCTTGTCGAGCATGTAGGTCATGTGACGATAACCCGAGTGCTAATAATGGAATAATGACCAAAATTACTTTGGAATGATTCTCATAAGTAAACAATTATGATGACTTGTACAATATATCTACAAAGGAAGTATGAAGAGAAGAGTTGGTGACATGAAGGAAGTTTATGAAGTAAATAAAAATTAAAATCACAACAAAAAATGAGACTTCATAACACGTGAAACAGAAGACAAGGTTGACATTTAAATTTCACTATATGAATGTGGGAATAGACGTGTAGAGGGATGTAAAGACAAAAAAACCATCATAGGTAGGCAGTAAATAAACTACAAATAAAAGGACATGGTTACACTAAGAAGCAACCATGGATGATATAATCATGATAATGTAATAGATGTGGAATCTAGAACAATAAAAACCAATAACTAGTTTGACCAAATAATACACGCACCGAATAGAAGATGAAATGAATAACAAAAAGAAGTTTACGAAAAATAAATAAATATATAATAGATGAAGTCAATAACGAAAAGAAGTTTAAGAAAAATAAATAAATATATAATAAGAAGAAACCAACTCGTAAGTAGAAAGGAACATGATAGAATATCAAAAGTGGAATAGAGTCCAAACTTTCGAGAATGCAAAGATATAAATAATTGTTTAACTAAGGGGTACTAGTAAAACAAATAAAATTTAATGTATACTTAACTGTGAGTGATAATTAACGAGATATGAGAGCAAAAAAAAAGCTGATGACAAACAGTGGAAGACATCATATGTAACATAATTCTAATATGTGAAATGAACATTGAACACAAAGAGACATACAAATATTCTACAATATACTAACCAAACTAAAACTAATACAAATCGTAACAAGTGAATGTTGAAGCAGGAATCAAAGAAAGTTGTAAGGTTCCATATGTCTGCATAGTAAACTACTAGTTGCATGTCATCTATGAATATAAATTAGGTTCCATATGTCTTCATGGTACAAATATTGAATGATAATTATGGCATAAATACATTTTCTTGTGTGAATAATGTGGACTATATTATGACACATATAACAAAAGATATAAAAAAGTAATTACTTTTAAATGAAGAAAAAGATCAAAAATATATGATAAGAGATGTCCAGAGTATTGAAATTAACCTATTATAATTTAATGATGCGGTGAAACAACATAAACAAGATAACTTAGATGTGTAACTGGGTCTAGTGGCAAGATTTGTCATTGTAATAGAATCTTTATACGAATTAAACTCAAATGGGGTAATTTATAAGTCTAATGATTCGAAGTAGCATGTTTATATACTGTTGAAACTCTTAAGAACTGACAGAATGATAATTATAATATGATTTTGCATAAACTAAGAATGAATATAATTAAATGTTAAAAGAATGCCAAAAAGAATAATAACAAAAATAATGATAACTAATATTATAAATAATATAAGTCGATCAAAGAGTCTAAAGTAATATAGTACATAATTCAATGTAATGGGGTCATCGAGTAAAAGTGAAATCGATATTAAGATATTAGCTAAGAATTGTGATTTTATTAAGCGTGATATAATAAGTACCAATATTTTATTAGAATCTAGTTGGTTACTTTGACAGAACCAAAGTCGTGTGAATAATAATTCAATATTAGACTTATATAAATTCCTGGCGTGGGTGGTATAAATAGTCTTGAATATTAAAGAAATATATATAGTATAAACATTAATCACTACTAGAAAATACGTTATTACCGAGGGACGAATCCGTCGGTAATCCCTCGGTAACGTAATTTACCGACGGTTTGCCGAGGGCCGGTATCGGTTACAAATATCTGGTCGGTAACGAGAATTACCGACGGATTTACCGACGGAAATATTTTACCGACGGATTACCGAGGGTATGATCACCGACGGAACACCGACAGAATTTCCCGACGGATTAGCGAGGGACGATATTACCGACGGATTAGCGAGGGATACCATTACCGACGGATTAACGAGGGAGACCATTACCGACGGTTTACCGAGGTTATTTACCGACGACATACTGAGGACTTTCCGAGGGCTTGCCGACGAATTTCCAAGGGATTTATTTACCGACAGATTTATAAGGGAACACATTACCGACAGATTTCTAAGGGACTACCGAGGGTTGTTGTCCCAAATATGTAAACTCGATGCTAATTTATCTAATTAGCAATGACTGCAAGTTTGTGCTAAAATTAAGGTTACAACAACCATATAAAATAATATATATATATTTAGCAACAATCTAAGAAATCACAATGATGTAATCTATGGAAAATTATATATGATATAATAATTTTCATATTCATCCATTTACAAAGAGAACCTCAACAAATACACATCCAAAAGATTGTTTACATCAAATCAAGTACCCTCATCCTTCACATGATCACATTTACTCTACAAAGTATATCTTGAGTTTATACCTGAAAATAAAAAACAATCACCTTTGTGAGGTATGAGAGAAGTATCAGTCAAAACATGTTCACACAAAACATAAGAGTGCAAGGATTATTGAAGAGCGATTTACAAGCTAGCCAATTATAAAATTTTCTGTAAGGCTGGTCTAACTACATGGATCGACAAAATCAAAATAGAAAATTTCATTTGCCATAATACCATCAGGATCCAACAAAATGATCGAAATGAAAATGATATCTAGTCTAGACATTTACCATGACAATTTGAATAGAACTTATACTGATATTAAGCAACCAATTAGTAATGGTGTACCCGGCTTTAATTTGCATTATTAGTCTCAGTTTTAGGCAAGGAAAACTACAACAACAATATAGCAAATGAAGAAATTAAATGACCATAGTTTTACCTCCTCAAACACAATAATACTTCTTCCAATATGACCCATGTTTCAGCCTTGAGGAATATCTGTCAAACATCGTGGATTGCATTACTTAATACTTCGAGAAAACTACGTGGAAACACATTGACTATATAATATCACAAAAGATAAATAGATCAACAACACTCTGTTAATTATCTATTGACAACAACATATAATGGTCCAAAGTTATGCCAAAATAGTAATGTAAATAGAGTAGAACCAACCAAAGATTAATGTATCATTCTCTTTTTAAAAGACATACTAACTGAAACCGAGTGCAATACTTATTAAAAGTAGTGACGCTACTAAAATTAATTTTATTTTATACATATATGAATGTCTGAATCTGTTTCAAATAAGAAAGTATGTTTATTTTGGTTACTACTTGTACATGTAAGTATCACAATAAGCAAGAGCAGCACCTTTTAAACCTTCTATAAACTTGGAAAATCACAAAATGTAACCCCTCAATTTGCTGTTGTGACTTCACTGGACCATTCAAAATAACACCACAAAAAACAACTATAAACTAAATTTGCTGTTGTGACTTCACTTCACTTCACTGAAGTAGATACCAAAACTCAATAATAGCAAAAATCAATTCCAATTAAAACAAATCACAGTCAGACATATTTTCACCAAGTAAATCACAGTCATTAATTATCAACAAGTAAAAGAGCACCAGAGTACAATGTTCTTCTTTTGATTTCAACCCTATTATTTTGATTTCAACCCTAGCATACATAGATCAATTGTAAAAAAAAAACTATGTAATAAGAATCACATTAAGCACCTTAAATAAACCCTAATTTACGATTACATATATTAAGTACCTTCATATCAAGACAAATGAACCAGTCGATCGGTTTTGGAGAGCAACACCCAATTCTTGAAGTAAAGCCAGAGCAGTGAACGGAGGTAAACGGCGGTCCAAGCAGAGGGAGGAGGCAGAGCAGTCGAGCAGCAGCGGCGGCGGGGGAAGAAGTACGTGATGGTTGTCGGCGGAGCAGGTGAAGCGATGTTGTGCAGGAGGGTAGCTGGTCATCGATTTGGGACTTACGAATGAAATGAGGGAGGATGAGAGATGAAGTAAGGAAGTCAAAAATTAGGGCATGGGATATGGGATGGAGGGAGTCAAACGGCGGGAATTGAAAATTAGGGGAGGGAAACATTTTCATTTTTCAATGATAGAAAAAAATGAAATGTGTGTCTTGCATGTAAATAATTTAAAATTTCATAAATAATAATTCATAAAAAAATATTAACAAAATGTAATAAATATTTGGTCATATTAGTGCAACAATATCTTTTAAATTATTAAGACACAGAATAATAAATTATTTTAGGGTTTAATAGGTTTAAATGGATAAACTCATAAAAATCTAAATCCGAGCATTCGAAATAAAAATCAAAAAATTTAATCAGAAATTACCTTCCGAAAATCTAATCCGAATTTATTAGAAATATCGGATATCCAAATAAATTCCAAATTTCCGGATATTTGGATATCCAAAAATCCAAAAAAAAAAATTTAAATTTTATATATCTTTAGTATTGATTATTTACATAATATTGAGTATTCATTGTTAATCTAATGTATATTGTTTAGATTTATCTTGATATTATAGATTTATTAATTACTATTTTATATACTTTAGTTTTTTTAATCTTTTTTAGTCGTTTTGAGTAAAATAATTCCGGATACATTTAGGTTCTAATTGAGTCAATAGATCTAATAGATTATAGTGGTTATTTTATGTCTCAATGCGTTCTCATTATTAATACAAAATGAACAATATGGTTGTCCGGTGATCTTCAGAGTGAAGGGCGGTTAAACCGTGGTCTTTAGAGCGAAGGGCGTTGCTCCGGTGGTCGTTGGAGTGAAGTGCGGGTTTAGGGTTTTAAGTTTAGGGAGAGACGGGATTATGGCGGGAGGCGAGGGTTTGTTCATGTTGTGCATCAATTGAAATGTAATTATATAAATCAATCTAATCAAATAAGTCCAGGCACGTTACTCACAATTGAAATGAAACAATAACAGAACATGTTGTGCTTCAACAATTACTTATTGTTCATGTAGGTCATAAACATGTTATAATGGGTCATGTTAAGTCGTAACAAATACTTAGGTTTCATTTAATGTCATAACAGATTATAATAGGTCGTGTTTCAACAAGTACCTGTTACAATAACAGAACATGTTGTGCTTCAACAATTACTTATTGTTCATGTAGGTCATAAACATGTTATAATGGGTCTTGTTAAGCCTTAACAAATACTTATGTTTCATTTAATGTTATAACAGATTATAATAGGTCGTGTTAAGCTTCAACAAGTACTTGTTGATCATGTAAGGCATAATATGTGTTGATCGATTTCACAGTGTTGATGACTTGCTGTATTATACACTCTGTTTCTGTTTCAATGAAACAGTTGATTAGTTGATCGATTTCACTTCTGATAACATTATTAGCCGATTGCATTTTGCCTTCAGTGTGCACTCAGTATCATAACAAGTTATAATGGATCATGTTGGACCTTAACTCGAATAAGCCTACGTTAGTAAATATGTAGGGTTTTATTTTTTACAAACCAAAAACACAACGTTTTCTTTTCGAGTCTTCCACGGTTCCCCATATATATCAGACTAAGTGCTTCAACAACATTGAGAAAGCAAGATATTAAGATTAAAGACCAAAATAGGATTTATGCTTTGACTTACCGAGTTACCACTGAAATCAATGGGTGGCTCAAAAGCCATTGATACAAACTTCGAGGAGAGTAGAGAGGTTTCGGTATGATTTCATACAGAATCAAAGAGGTTTTTCTACAAAAGTTTATTGAGTTTTTTCAATATTAACATCGTATTATTTGTTTAAAAAGTACCTCATTACCTATTAATATTAACCGAATACAACTAATTTATATTTTCGGTTCTAACATGTATATGGACACACATATTTAATGATCTATTTTTTTGAAAAATGGAAAAACAATGTTTCCGAGGGATTACCGAGGAATTACCGACGGATTTACCGAGGGATTACCGACAAAATACATACCGATGGCATACCGAGGGAATGTTACCGACGGATTACCGATGAATATTTTACCTAGGGATTTCCGAGTGTTTACCGAGGGAATGTTACCGACGGATTACCGAGAGACGTGTTTACCGACGGATTACCGACAACAAATTTATCCGTTAGTAATCCCTCGGTAAACTCTCGGTATTAGCGACGGAATAGTGAGGGAATGTTTCCGTCGGTAATTCCGTCGGTATACCCTCGGTAATCCTTCGGTAATTTGCATAAACACAATCCGTCAGAAATTTGTCGGTAACCCGTCGGTAATACCGATGGATTTTTTCCGTCGGAAATTACGTCGGTAAAAGTCAATTTTCTAGTAGTGAATTGTTGAACACCACTACAATCATTTTAAATAAATCACTTAATTAACGAACCCTACTAATGCAGAATCAGTTTGATTACTTGCATGATAGCGTTTAGAAAGATTGATATAAAATGCCTAAAACTGATGTAACTTTATGTGCAATCAGGAAAGGTGAACTCGTATGTAAAGAAATCATGAAGACAAAACTGAACGCTTTCACCACAAGAGTAGTCAGGGTAGACTATATGCGGAGACTATGTGGTAATTTAATGTGTGAATTCACAAGAAAATACAAAATTACTTATGGGACTGATATTGTCTTATTTATTCATATATTTATTCAACAATATCATTTTTTTTATGCGCTTAAACATATAACTTTTGATGTTAAAAGTTAATTTACTTGTCATTTTATCTGCAGGTTTAATTGAGTACAAGACAAGAAAAAAAAAGATGATTATTTGGGCTTAAAGTGAAATATATGAGAGCATGCAAGGACGTCCAAAGAAAGCTTAAAATTTGAGCTTCTCCAAGTCCAATACCCAACGGGCCAAAATCCATGATATATTTTATTAATCATTTAGGGTTTTGGGATTTATTATATAAATCAAGAGAGGAGCCGCACAAAGGGGGGGAGAAAAAAAAATCAAATTTAACTTTCACAAGTTTTCTTGGGAGGCGGCGCAGCAATAAGAAGAAAAAGCATAAATCCATTTTTTTGATTTTCTTTTTTTTGTTTCTCTTTAATGTTTGGTGGCAGAAGGAAGTTGATACATTAATCAATTATTATTATTACTTTTGTGTTGTTTCTTTGATCTTCTATACCGGCGGCGAAAAACAGAGGTTGCATGTGGTTGCATGCGGTTAGGGTAATCAAATATTCTGAAATTATGATAGTTGAAACTGCTTCTCTAATAACCCAGATAAAAGTTTGAGTTCAATTCACCAATAACGAAAGTTAGCGTGTTTTGAATAGATTAGGTTATAATTGGATTAGTAGGGTTGATGGTCTATGTTAGCTTGAAATTTCTTAGAAACTCTATCAATCAATTGCACTTTTAAACGAACCAAATCTAGGGGGAGTGATTCAATGATAAATACATTTTAGTTATTTGATTCTATTCTCATAGTTCGTTATTTCGTAGTCGTTTAATTTTTTTCGTTATTTACTATTAATTGTCATTTTGTTTACTTTGTCGTGTCAACGGTATCCAAAAATCTAAAAACAACCCCCTTTTTACTCGTTTGCATTTTGTCCACTTTATTTTTGCTAGAGTAATTTTAGTTAGTATAAATTGCATTTTCCGTTCCCTGTGGAGACGATCCTGGTCTTATCAGTTTATTGCTATACGATCGGGTACACTTGCCTGAGAGTTTATCGGTCGATTTGGTCAGATTAGAGTTTATAAATTTAAGACTAATATTTCCGTATCAAGTTTTTGGCGGGGGTTAAATACTTTAACCATTGTTTGTCTTGTTAGTATATCATCTCTATGCACTTAAATTCCTTTTATGTTAGCAAGTTCATACACTTCATTCGCATAGTGATGGTTAAGTAAGTGAGAGTGTGTCTGTGAAAAGCGCTTGTCTTTAACATCATCGGTTAGCTTAGCTTTCATGTTGCAGTGTTTGTGGCTTTTTGCTGGTTTTTAACTATTTTCTTGATCACTATGAGCTCTAATGGCCTGGAAATTGCAAAAAGTCTTGCATGTTATGTTAATCCCTAGGATTATTGTCAGCGAGTCGGTATCCTGAGATACCATCTTAAATTACAAACAGCTGCATTTTGACAAAAGAGGTTGAGATTGATTTAAAAAAAAAAAAGAAAGAAAAGAAAGTTAAGAAAAGTGATTAAGTAACTAAAAGTGGCCTTTGGTTCTCGAACGAGTAGACTTCGAGGGGTGTTCTACACCTGATCACCTAAAACCATCTGGTTTGGGATCGGTCAAGTAGAAAGTTCGTTACATGGGATCCATTGAAAGTCATAGGTTTCTTGAATCCAAAAAAGAAAAAAAAAAGAAAAAAAAATAAAAAGAAAAGAAATCATCAATAAGCCTTGAGTCAGAAAAACTTGAAGGGAAAAGTTTAATAAAGCATGCAAGGATGAGTGATTTGTAGGTCAGATGGGTTTACTCAAGTGATTTTTGAATTCTGTTAGAGTAAGCGAAAAGTTAGAGCGGATCGGTACACAAGCATGTGCATGAATCTAAGTTATCTTGTGTTTGTTGAAGTTGAGTTATTTTTGCAGTCGCCCCTTTTACTGTTTGAGCTTCGTATGCGTCTGAATTGTGTTTGCTTGTTTAATTTGTTTCTTTTGAGATGATTTGCTTGAGGGCAAGCAAAGTTTAAGTGTGGGAAGTTTTGGTATTGTCTTATTTATTCATATATTTATTCAACAATATCATTCTTTTTATGCGCTTAAACATATAAGTTTTGATGCTAAAAGTTAATTTACTTGTCATTTTTATCTGCAGGTTTAATTGAGTACAAGACAAGAAAAAAAAGATGATTATTTGGGCTTAAAGTGAAATATATGAGAGCATGCAAGGACGTCTAAAGAAAGCTTAAAATTTGAGCTTCTCCAAGTCCAATACCCAACGGACCAAAATCCATGATATATTTTATTAATCATTTAGGGTTTTGGGATTTATTGTATAAATCAAGAGAGGAGCCGCACAAAGGGGGGGAGAAAAAAGAAAATCAAATTTAACTTTCACAAGTTTTCTTGGGAGGCGGCGCAGCAATAAGAAGAAAAAGCATAAATCCATTTTTTTGATTTTCTTTTTTTTTGTTTCTCTTTAATGTTTGGTGGCAGAAGGAAGTTGATACATTAATCAATTATTATTATTACTTTTGTGTTGTTTCTTTGATCTTCTATACCGGCGGCGAAAAGCAGAGGCATCAAGCAACTTAATGTAATTTTTCTTGGTGAGTTCATGCGCAGAAGAGATAAGCAAGATTTGGATTTTTTTTAAAAAATTTTTTTAAAGTAATCATGTTTGGTCTTCTTGTTAATTTATTATTGTTAGTTATTAATTTAATTATGGGCTAAGTTTATTGTATTTGTCATTGATGAACGAACCCTAGATTTAGGTTTAGTTTTTATTATTGATTGAGTTTTGTTTATGCCTAGTCGTGAACCTTGAATTATTTATCTTAATAATTATTGAGTAGTTTACTATTACATTGTGTCATGTTCTGAAATTATGACTTGCACATATAATTAGTTTTATCTTATCGTTTGCTTGTTCTGAAATTATGACGGTTGCATGCGGTTAGGGTAATCAATTATTCTGATATTATGATAGTTGAAACTGCTTCTCTTATAACCCAGATAAAAGTTTGAGTTCAATTCACCAATAACGAAAGTTAGCGTGTTTTGAATAGATGAGGTTATAATCGGATTAGTAGGGTTGATGGTCTATGTTAGCTCGAAATTTCTTAGAAACTCTATCAATCAATTGCACTTTTAAACGAACGAAATCTAGGGGGAGTGATTCAATGATAAATACATTTTAGTTATTTGATTCTATTCTCATAGTTTGTTATTTCGTAGTCGTTTAATTTTTTTTTTCGTTATTTACTATTAATTGTCATTTTGTTTACTTTGTCGTGTCAACGGTATCCAAAAATCTAAAAACAACCCCCTTTTTACTCGTTTGCATTTTGTCCACTTTATTTTTGCTAGAGTAATTTTAGTTAGTATAAATTGCATTTTCCGTTCGCTGTGGAGACGATCCTGGTCTTACCAGTTTATTGTTATACGATCGTGTACACTTGCCTGAGAGTTTATCGGTCGATTTGGTCAGATTAGAGTTTATAAATTTAAGACTAATATTTCCGTATCAAGTTTTTGGCGCCGTTGCCGGGGAACGGTTTCCAATTTTACTACTTAGAATTTTTCTAGCATTTTCTTTTTATTCTTAATTTTAATTTTATTTAGTTTAGTTTAGTTTTTAGTTTTATTTTACTCATTAAGTTTATCTTATTTTCTTTGTAGGTTATTTAGTTTTCTTAGATTTATTTTATTTTATTTAGTTAGTTCTATGTTTATACCTTTTCTTAGTTTAGTTAGTTTATGACCCGTAGATCATCGTCTCAACTCTTAGAACCGTTTCAAGAGCCTGAACGAGAATTCCACCGTCGACTACGACTTTGTCAACCACCAACAATCACGGAAGATCCTCACTTGGAGTCTGAATCTGAGCAGGAACCAACGGCTAATGAAGATGATACCCCGATGTGGACAGCCCCCGAGAGTGCACCACCAGCTCCACAGTCTGCTATCCGAGTCCCTGTTGCTGCCAATGAAGAAAGATTCGAAATCAAAGGGCAGTTCGTCAGCATGGCTCGGGAATTGAATTTTGATGGGAGTCTAAAACATGATCCTAACCGACACATTCAGTCATTCCTCTCCATCTGTGACTTATTCAGAGCTAATTCCGATGCCGCGAGAGTTAGAGTTTTCCCGTTCACCCTTATTGGGGAAGCTCAAGAGTGGTTAGAATCTTTAGAGCCAGACTCTATCACGACCTGGGCAGACATGAACAACTTGTTCATTAACCACTTTTTCCCTCCGGCTAAGGAAGAAAGAATGATAGCTGAAATTTCAAACTTTTCCCAGAAAGTTGGGGAATCTTTTGTTGATTCATGAACACGATTCAAGAAGATGTTACGCGAATGTCCAAATCACGAGCTTAATAATAGAAAGCAGGTCGAGACTTTCTACAGGGGTATGGATGAAGAGATTAAGGAGCGGATCGACTCAGCATGCGGCGGTATCTTTCAATATAAGACTCCGAGGGAAGCCTTTAAGCTTTTAGAAGACATATCTTTAGTTAAGCAGGGATGGAGTGTCGAGAAGAAATCGGGCAGAAAGACGATAGCTGCAATAGAGGATGACGGGGGTAGTGATATTGTAGCATCGCTTTCTAACAGTCAAAAGTCAATGGAGCGTAAAGTTGATAAGCTGATCCAAAGTATTCACGCTATGCAGGTAGGGTGTGAGACTTGTGGAGGATCTCACCTGACGAAAGACTGCGAGGATCGGCCGATGATCCAGACACAGAGCGTTAACTTCATGAACCAGAGGCCGGGAAATAATTACCAGGGAAATAATTACCTGGGGAATAATTCAAATTACCAGGGAAACAACCGAGGAAATTTCCAAAGACAGAACCCACCGGGGTTCTATCGGTTTAACCAGGGAAACACCAACCCGAATCCTCAGCCTCCAGTACAGATCACTCAGCCAGCAGCTGGAACAAGCATCAACATAGAAGATATATTAAAGAGTTTCATGCTAACTGTGCAACAGAATCAAGCTAATAACGATCAAGTTCAAAGAAATCAGCAAGCATCGATCCAGAATATTGAGCGTGACTTAGGTAGATTAGCTGAGGTTGTATCAGGACGTCAAAGTGGGTCACTACCAAGCAATACCCAAAAGAACCCCAACGTGAATCAGAATCACAATGAGCATGTTAAGGCGATTACCACTCGCTCAGGTAAGGTAGTCGGAGTTATGGATACATCGGATAACACGAAGAGATCAAGCCGAACAGAAACACCTATAGCAGATTCCGTGGAGAAGGAGACGCCACCACCAGTCGCTAAGTCATCAAAGCCAAAGCCAGCGCCTCTGAGGGATTACCAGCCAAAAATCCCTTATCCTAATCGTCTACGGAAAGAGCGCATGAAAGAGCAGTATGGTAAGTTTGTTGACTTATTGAAGCAAATTAGGATTAACGTGACTCTTGTTGATGTCATTGCAGGTATGCCTAACTATGGGAAGTTTCTGAAGGATCTAGTGTCGAATAGGAAGAAGTTGGAGGACGCGACCACATTGCCACTCGGTGAGCAGTGTTCAGCCATTCTACAGACGAAGGACATGCCTCCTAAGCTTGGAGATCCAGGGAGTTTCATTATCCCTTGCTTTCTTGGTTCTGATACTGTATGTAATGCATTAGCTGATCTAGGTGCTAGCATTATTCTCATGCCACTCACCTTATACTCTAAGCTAGACCTAGGTGAACTTAAGCAGACCAGGATGTGCCTTCAGCTTGCAGACCGTAGCTTTAAATATCCTTTAGGCATAGCGGAGAATGTCCCAGTTAAGGTAGATAGGTTTGTCTTTCCTGCTGATTTTGTCATCCTATAAATGAAAGAAGACAACAAAATTCCACTCATTCTAGGACGACCATTCCTTAACACTGCTGATGCCATAGTTCACGTATCTAAGAGACAACTCAACCTAGGTATTGCTGATGATAGAGTCACATTCTCCATAGATAAGGCAATGACACACGCACACACAACAGATGATTCGTGTTTCTCTATTGATGTTATAGATGATTGCCTGGATTCTGAACTAGATCAACTTTTGACCTTGATGAGTAATGAGGCGTGCATGATTGATCCTGATGTGGTAATGCAAAATCTCGAAGATCTCCTATGTGCAGACGTTGTTGACGCCCAAGAGACCGATGGAGAAGTCGAGCCACTCGCAGTTAACGAGAAGATCCGTATTAAGACATCTCTTGAAGAGCCACCTACTCTCGAGCTTAAACCTCTCCCCGATCATCTTGAGTATGTTTTCTTACAGGGAGAATCTTCTCTCCCTGTCATCATTTCTTCTACTCTCTCCCTGATAAGAAAGACAGATTGATTCATCTTCTCAAAGCTCATAAGCGGGCAATCGCCTGGAAGACTGCTGACATTCCAGGGATCATTCCTTCCTACTGCACACATAAGATTCTCATGGAGGATAACTATAAGTCATGTGTGCAGAGACAGAGGCGGCTGAACCCTAATATGACCGAAGTGGTCAAGAAGGAGGTCATCAAACTCCTTGATGCTGGGATTACATACCCTATTTCTGACAGCCCATAGGTCAGCCCTGTTCAGGTGGTTCCTAAAAAGGGAGGCACCACTGTTGTTCGAAACGAGAAAGACGAACTCGTCCCTACTCGCGTGGTCACTGGATGGAGGGTATGCATAGATTATCGGAAACTTAATGATGCTACTCGAAAGGACCACTCTCCTCTTCCCTTCATTGACCAGATGTTAGAGAGACTAGTAGGGAACGAGTTTTACTGCTTCCTTGATGGTTTCTCTGGCTACTTTCAGATTCCTATCGACCCAAAGGATCAGGAGAAGACCACCTTCACCTGTCCTTTCGGGACTTTCGCTTACAGGCGGATGCCTTTTGGTCTCCGCAACGCTCCTGCCACTTTCCAGCGTTGTATGACAGCCATCTTCCATGACATGATCGAGGATTGCATGGAGGTTTTCATGGACGAATTTTCAGTATTCGGCAATTCCTTTGATTCATGTCTCTTAAACCTTGAGCGTATCCTGGCTAGATGCGAGGAGTATCACCTCGTGTTGAATTGGGAGAAATGCCACTTTATGGTCCGAGAAGGCATAGTTCTCGGCCATAAAATCTCAAGTGTGGGAATGGAGGTCGATAAATCGAAAGTTGACGTAATTTCCAAACTCCCTCCACCCACGAATGTCAAAGCGGTTCGTAGCTTTTTGGGTCATGCCGGGTTCTATAGGCGCTTCATCAAAGATTTTTCAAAGATCGCCCGGCCTCTCACCCAACTTCTCGAGAAGGACGTGCCATTCGTATTCTCATCCGAGTGTATGAAGGCACATGATCTTCTGAAGCATCATCTGACACATGCGCCAATCATGATACCACCGGATTGGTCCTCGCCATTCGAGCTCATGTGTGATGCTAGCGATTACGCGCTTGGAGCTGTCCTGGGCCAAAGAAAGAATAATCACTTTCAGCCTATCTATGCGAGTCGCACTCTGACCGCGGCCCAGGGACATTACACTACCACTGAAAAAGAGCTTCTAGCGGTAGTTTTTGCATTCGACAAGTTTCGTCAGTACTTGGTGCTTTCAAAGACCATAGTTTACACTGACCATTCTGCCCTCAAATATCTGTTCGCTAAGCAAGATGCAAAACCGAGACTGATTCGTTGGATCCTACTCTTACAGGAATTCGACATTGAGATTCGGGACAAAAAGGGGGCAGAAAACCTAGCTGCTGATCATCTCTCTCGACTCGAGAACCCAAATCTCGAGGAGCTTAAGGAGTCCACCATTCAGGACACATTCCCTGATGAGTTCTTACAGATGATCGAGTCTCGTGAGGACGATGACCCATGGTTTGCTAGCATAGCAAACTACCTTGGAGCAGGTATCATAGAAAAAGGGCTGACATACCAGCAGAAGCGAAAGCTTTTGAGTGATTCTAATTTCTATCATTGGTATCCACCCTATCTCTTCCGTTTAGGTGCCGACTATGTGATGCGCCGCTGCGTGTCTGGTACTGATGCCAGACAAATCTTGAATGAATGTCACCAAGGACCGACCGGAGGACACTTTGGGCCAAACTACACTGCGAAAAAGGTCTTAGATTGTGGTTTCTATTGGCCCACTCTCTTCAAAGATGCTCATTCCATGGTCAAGACCTGTGATGCTTGTCAGCATGCAGGCAATATCTTGAAAAGGGATGAGATGCCCCAACAAGGAATTCAAATTTGCGAGATCTTTGATGTATGGGGCATCGACTTCATGGGTCCTTTCCCGACATCCCGTAACAACAAATACATACTCGTGGCTGTAGATTATCTTCAAAATGGGCTGAGGCAAAAGCCCTCCCAACCAATGATGCCCGAGTAGTTGTGAATTTCCTTAAAAGCCTGTTCTCTCGATTCGGTTGTCCTAAGGCGCTGATTAGTGATCGCAGATCACATTTCTGTAATCAGCAGTTGGAGAAAGTCCTGAAACGTTATGGAGTGAATAACAGATTCTCGACGCCATATCACCCGCAAACGAGTGGACAAGTCGAGAACACGAATAGAGGACTTAAACGTATTCTCGAGCGCACTATTGGCTTCAACCCCAAACTGTGGTCCGACAAGTTTGATGACGCGTTGTGGGCATTCCGTACTGCCTATAAAACTCCTACTGGCACGACGCCGTTTCGAATGGTTTATGGCAAAGCATGTCATCTCCCTCTTGAAATCGAGCACAAGGCATTCTGGGCCTTGAAAAATGCAAATCTTGATTATCATGAGGCAGGAAAACACCGGTTTCTCCAGTTGAACGAGTTAGATGAGTTGAGGCTCGAAGCCTATGATAACTCGCGATTATATAAGGAGAGATCAAAGGTGTTGCATGATAGTCGTCTGAAGACTGTCAAGGAGTTCAGACCAGGGGACAAAGTTCTATTATTCAAATCTCGTCTGAAACTCACTCCATGTAAGCTGAAATCGCGCTGGACTGGTCCTTAGACAGTCATTAAAGTTTCCCACTCTGGTTTCGTTGATCTCCAGTCTGACAGTGGCTCTTTTCGCGTTAACGGTCATCGTTTGAAGTTATACAATGAGGCAGAAGGACCTGAACAAGAGGAGGTCATGGACACCTTCCCCAAATAAGTAATTTTAGGGGCGAGTCGAGCTCAAGACTCGGAAATAAACAAGGCGCTCTAGGGAGGCAGCCCGAATTTCTGTTTCTTTAAGTTTTATTTTAGTTATTTTTGTCTTGCATTATTATTATTATTTTTTTTTATTATTCGTGTGTTTAGTCTAATGTGTGTTGCTTCTGCTTTTACAGGTTTTATGTTTTTCTTTGTCATGTGTGCTTTTTCAGTTTTAATACTTGCTGCTGTGAGTTGACATCTACCGCCGCTGTCTTATTTTATTGCTGCTAACCCCAAGGAAGTATTGTTCCTTTACTCTCCCTGTTCTTTCCATATATCTGTGATTTATCTGTGATTGCATTGGGGACAATGCAAAATTTTAAGTGTGGGAAGGGGGTTAAATACTTTAACCATTGTTTGTCTTGTTAGTATATCATCTCTATGCACTTAAATTCCTTTTATGTTAGCAAGTTCATACACTTCATTCGCATAGTGATGGTTAAGTAAGTGAGAGTGTGTCTGTGAAAAGCGCTTGTCTTTAACATCATCAGTTAGCTTAGCTTTCATGTTGCAGTGTTTGTGGCTTTTTGCTGGTTTTTAACTATTTTCTTGATCACTATGAGCTCTAATGGCCTGGAAATTGCAAAAAGTCTTGCATGTTATGTTAATCCCTGGGATTATTGTCAGCGAGTCGGTATCCTGAGATACCATCTTAAATTACAAACAGCTGCATTCTGACAAAAGAGGTTGAGATTGATTTAAAAAAATGTTGGTACACCCTCTGTGACGATAGCAGTCTAATCGATCTGCATTATGGTTTAAGTAATATTCTGAGTATTAACAAGTGTTTTGATATATATGTTTATATGTGTTTGTCTGTTATTGATTGTGTGTTTGAACTTGATGTAACATATTACAAGAAGTTCAAACATAAAGGTCAAAGATTAACTCAAGCATAAGTAAAACATAAGTTTCATCACTTAAGTGTTTAAGTGTATTGGCTAGATTCGAATAGGTAAAGGAAGACATTCGAATCTGTGATAGATTCGAATGTATCCTTAGATTCGAATGGGCTAGGTTCGAGAGTGTCATTGTGGACAGACTAGAATGGGCCTTGGGCCAGATTCGAGTTTGGCCCACATCAGACTCGAATCAGGGTCTATAATTAGGGATAGACTCGAATAATTAGGAGACTTTTTGCAGAATTCGTGAGGAATTAAGCAAGAGGCGATCTCGAGTTTATCAGCTAGGTCAGTGTCGTTTCGGAGAGAATTAGTTCATAGGATCGTTCGTGTGTCGTTCGTTCAGCGTCTAATAGTCTCCGTGTTCCGTTGGTTGAGAGTTGTCCGTCTAACCGTCAACGAGGATTCCGCACTCGTTCACGGATCCGCGTCTAGATAGATCTTGCAGTGGTAGACCTTACAAGTGGTATCAGAGCCTACGGAGTGTTCTTGGTGTTCATCAGATACATTCTAGGTTTCTTGACGCTAGTTGGATGGTTTTGCTCTCAAAAACGTGTTTCTGAGCTTAGCAAATTCATATTCGGGAACCACTTTGTCGTTTTTCACGTTTTTGGTCGAAATCATTATTTTTCGTTTGAAAAATAGTGATTTAATCTGTAAAACGTCAAAAAATCAACGTGTTAACCGTTTTTCGAGTTTGCGGCGCTCGAATCTATAGGGGTAATTAGGGTTTCACTTTAGTCTCGAGTCTAACCTAAATACGCTCCTTTCGAGTCAATTTCAGAGAGTTTCGAGTCTACTTTGTTTCGAATCTGTTACTTCATTCGAATAGGATCTCGAGTCTAGATTAGTTTCGAGTTTGTTTCGAGTCTAGTATTTTTCGAATCTGTGTTTCGAATCTACTGAAATTCGAGTCTGCTGACCTTCGATTCTAAGGACCATCGATTCTAAGGAGTTGTTCGAATCTGACATAAATTTCGAATCTAATTGACTTAATCGAATTTAATCTCAAAAGATTTAATCTTAATTAGTTTCGAATCTATCTAGATTCGAATAAGTTAGTCTAAATCAGTTTCGAATTAAATTAATTAAGTTCAAATTCAATTTGTTTCAGAAAAGATGTCAAATCTTCAGAAATTCCTTGAGATGGATCACGAAGTTGGGAAGGCAAATGCACCGCCTAAGCTGATGAAAGTTGAGGACTATTACTGGTGGAAGGACAGATTTACAGATTTTGTACGATTCAATGATATGCGCATGTGGGTGTGCATAGATGAAGGGTACATTCCGCCAGTATCTGAAGTTGAAGGCCGTCAAAAGGTCTTGTCATATCAGATGATGAAAGAGGATGACAAGAAACTATTTGAAGCTGAAAACAAAGCTTTCTCCATAATCCGTATGGCTTTACCTCAAGATATTTTACACACATTTCGGACTCAAAGGACGTCGAAGGAACTTAGGGAGTCTCTCCTGAAAAGGTGTGAGGGTAATCCTCGGGTGCGTAGAAAGCGTACAGAGCTGTTGACCCAACAGTTTGCGATTTTCAAGGCAATTAAGGATGAACAGTTGGATGATATTATCACAAGGTTCTATCATCTGATAACGGAACTTGAAAGTCATGGAATTGAGTATTCGGACACTGACAAGAACAACAAGCTTCTTGATGCCCTACCAGCCAAATGGGCTATGTACGTGGCAATGATTAAGCTGAATGAGGACAAATATTATGCTCAATCACTTGATGACATTGTGGGAACGTTGAGGGCATATCACTTCGAGATGATTAAGGCTGAGACTGATTACGAGCAAGTCCAGAATCCGGCTATGTATTTTGGAAAGACATCTAAATCATCAGTGACAGCTGAACCGAAGAGTGCTACAGCGTTTTTCACCGGAGAAACGTCATCGCCACCAGAGTCCGAAGACTCACTGAATCGCGCGTTCTTAGGGTTAGGAAGATCGGAAGAACCGCAACCTCAAGTCCATCAGGCACCGACAAGTCAGAGCTATTCGAAGATGCCGATGAGCGCAAAGTCCGCAGAAGAACATTTGAATCTGCTTGCTTCCTTTGTGGCAGCTTATGGAAATTGTGTTCAAGGGAAAATCAATGACCCAGCTCTATGGGATGAAGATTACGATCAGGTCGACCCTGATGACTTAGAGGAAATGGATCTTAAGTGGCAACTGGCCATGGTGACCCAGAGGGTAAAAAGATTCATCAAGCGAACTGGGAGGAATCTGCAAATGAACAACAAAGGGATAGGATTTGATAAGTCTAAAGTCAAATGCTACAACTGTCAGGGATTGGGACACTTCACCAGGGAGTGTCAAAGACCGAAGGTAGAGACATACCAAGGACAGAGTCAGCATCAAGGACAGTACCAAAATCAGTCCCAACAAAGATACCTTCCGAGTTCCTCATCTGGTCAAGCCAATCTGGCGGGTCTACTATCCAATGTCACCTCTGACAGACAGCTAGATGGTACCTATGACTGGAGTTCACATCCTGAGTCCAATGCTAGAGCTTTCATGGCTGAAGTTACTGAGAATGGTTGTGACAAAGACGAGCAGACCACACGGGACAGCAGTCCGATGTGGGTAGAGAAGGCGAATGATCAGACCGTGCTGGAGTTTGCTGCTCAGATGGCCAACGTGGAATCTGATAACTCTAAGGTTAGTCTTTCTTATTCTCTATTTTCAGAATTATGTGCTTTGTGTGCTACTTCTAATGATAGGTTAAATCTAGTCTTTGAATCACATAAAACCATATCTGCTCAAAATGATAACTTAAAAATAGAAAACGCTAGCCTAAATGATATAAAGCAAGATTTAAAAGAAAAGCTTAAGGCTGATGCTCAAGACGTGGTAGTTCTAAAAGACAAACTCAGCGAGCAGTGTGTTAGGATAGAACTAATGTATGAGCACGTAGAGGCCTTAACTAAAAGTCTTAAGGACAAGGATATAGAGCTAGCCGAGATCAAGGTTAAGGTAGCAGAGGCAAATAGCAAGCTGGAAAAGTTTAGGAATTCGAGCCTAAACCTAGGAAAAGTCTTAGATGCCCAAAGACAGTCTAAGAAGCCTGTAGGTCTAGGTTTTCACGAAATTCCTCCACCATTCAATGCGAACTATGTGCCTCAGCCTCCGGAGAAAACTGACAAGTCAGTAGACTTAGAGGACCTACCTGAACCGACACCTGAGCCTACAGTTGATAATACACCTAAGGTGGTTGACTCAACCGTCAAGGTCAAGAAAGTGAAATTTGTGTCTTCCTCCAGTGAAACACCTGCAGGAAAACAGAAAATTTCATGGACTGACCAGGTCGAAGAGACAGACACTGTAGATGTACCAAAGGAAGTAGACACTAGTGAGACACCTAGATCTAAGGGAACAACCAAAAAGTCCATGGATAAGATGTCTTGCTTTAGATGTCACGCGAAAGGGCATGTTGCTTCTCACTGTCCACTTAGGAAAGCAGATGTTACCCCTAAGACAGTGATTCCAACACCTGTTAAGCCCTCACCCAGTGTGGCAAGCAGCAGTAGTTCTCAACCTACCGAGAAAACTGTGCAGGCCGCACCCAAACAAGTTGTGAAAAACACACCGGTTAAGGTTGGACCAAAGGAAGTGATTAGGACAAATTCACCGAATCGTGTCACAAATCAATCTAGGTCAGCACCACAGCAAGTCTATAGGAGCACCACACCTAGCAGGTCACATACTCCAGTTAGGTCACATACTCCAGTTAGACAGTATGCACCGGTAAGAGCTCAAGGATCACACTCAGAAATGACATATAATAGAAATTATTCTAGAGCTCCACAACAAATGCCAACACCAAGGCAAAGAGTGAACTTAAATCACTCGGCACCACAACAGAATTCAGTTCAAAGGCCCAAGTCACCTGAACGGTGAGATGGGTACTTGAAAGAGTTCACGTATGTGGACGAGAATGGTATTACCAAGTCAGTCATGGCTTGGGTTCCCCGTGATAACTAACCTATTTTCTTTCATGTGCAGGAGATAACTACCGGTCCAAACAACAAGTGGTTCGTCGACAGTGGTTGCTCCAGGCACATGACGGGGGAAAGAAGTCTACTCACAGACTTCAAGGGAGGTAATAGGGGATTCGTATCATTCGCGGGTAACAAGGGTGGAAATATCACTGGAAATGGAGAAGTCACTAATGGGACGATTACTTTGGATCAAGTTTATCACGTTGATAAACTGGTTCATAATCTCATTAGTGTCTCTCAAATCTGTGATAAGAAGAACTCGGTGTTATTTACTGACACTGAGGCGTTAGTGCTAAAGCCTGGATTCAAAATTCCTGAAAAATGGGTGTTGATGCGGGCGCCAAGGAAGAACGACTTGTACGTGCTGGATATGAACAAGCCAGAGACTTCGATGGGGCCAATTTGTCTACTATCCAAAGCTTCGGAGACGGAATCCGTACTGTGGCACAGACGCATGGCTCACCTGCACCTGAGGAAGATGAATTACATTACGAAGCATGGACTGGTGCAGGGTGTGCCCATGAAAAGGTTTCAGTTCGAGGATAAGTGTCTACCTTGCATGAAGGGCAAACAACACAAGAAGACACACAAGTCCAAGAAGCAGAATTCCATAGCCTCAACATTCGATCTGTTGCACATGGACCTTTTCGGCCCAATCAACAAAAGGAGTATTGGAGGTAGTTGGTACTGCTTAGTTATCACCAACGATTACTCACGTTTTTCTTGGGTTTTCTTTTTAGGTACGAAGGACGAGACGGCTGCAAGGCTCATCGGGTTCTTGGACCAAGTGGAGAACTCATACGGAACTAGGGTTAAATATATTCGTAGTGATAATGGAACTGAATTCAAAAACACTGTAATTGGTGTATATTGCCTATCAAAGGGCATAGTGCATCAATTCAGTGCACCATATGAACCTCAACAGAATGGGGTGGCCGAACGTAAAAATAGAACTTTGATTGAGGCTGCAAGGACTATGCTTTCGGATTCAAAACTTCCTACCATGTTTTGGGGGGAGGCAGTGAATACCGCGTGCCACATTTTAAACTGAGTCCTTACAGTCAAATCATTGAACAAAACATGCTATGAAATTTTGAATAAACGGCCACCTAACTTAACTGGATTCGAACCGTTTGGAGTACCATGCACACTTTTAAGAACAAAACATCAACCGAAGTTTGGTGAAAAGGCTGACGAAGGATACTTCCTAGGTTATGTGCCAAACTCACCAAAAAAACGGGTGTTTAACAAAACAACTGGTACTGTGGAGATTGTGTATAACATTGAAGTCACAAGTTATACACATGAACCCCAAACTGGTCCGGAATGGATATTTGACTATGATAAGTTATTTGAGTCATTTAACATTCCTCTGGATGATAATGCAGGTACAATCGAGAAGGACATGGCGACATTGCATCTGAACGACGATGGCCAAATCTTTCCAAGGACCACGTTCGAATCTACGTCCGAGCCTACTGCGACTGTAGATGGATCTCCAGAAGTTGCTGATCAAGAGGCACCTAACACTGAGAATCATACTCAAGCTTCAAGTTCTAACTCTGAGGAAAACGTTCGTGAGGAGGAAAATGTAGAAGCTGAGCCTGTTCCCCCTTTAGGTGAAATAGGATCCAACTTAGGAGATAATCTAAGGGTTGATGAAATAGAGACCTCTAGGATTAACAAGAACCATCCAATAGATAGCATCATAGGAAATCCTAACGAGGGTGTGAGGACTCGGAGTAGTGTAAATAACAACACCGTGTTGTTGTCGATGATAAACGACTCCAAGGCATATCACACATGTCTTTATTCATGTTTCATATCGCAAGTAGAGCCTAAAAATGTGCAAATGGCACTTAAGGATAACTCCTGGGTTGAAGCGATGCAGGAAGAACTTTCACAATTTAGGAAACTAGAAGTGTGGGAGTTAGTTCCGTTACCTCGAGGGGAGATTGCAATAGGAACCAAATGGGTTTTTAAGTGCAAGAGAGACGATCGGGGTATAGTCACGCGCAACAAGGCGAGATTAGTTGTAAAGGGTTTCAACCAAGAGGAGGGAATCGATTACAACGAAGTTTTTGCACCAGTAGCAAGGCTGGAAGCCATTAGGTTGTTTCTAGCGTTTGCCTCCTTCAAAGGCTTTAAGGTATATCAACTGGACGTTAAGAGTGCTTTCCTGTATGGGAAAGTGAAGGAGTTGGTGTATGTAGAACAACCGCCCGGATTTACAGATCCAAAATATCCTGATAGAGTATATCGCTTAGATAAGGCTCTTTATGGATTACATCAGGCACCTAGGGCGTGGTATGAGACTTTATCCAACCATCTTTTAGAAAACGGTTTTGAAAGGGGTAGGATAGATAGTACTCTATTTGTGAAGAGGAAGGGAGAACACTTTATCTTGGTACAAGTGTACGTCGATGATATCATTTTTGGATCATTAGACGAACAGATGTGCAAAGATTTCGAAAAGGTGATGAAGTCTAAGTTCGAGATGAGTGCTATGGGGGAGTTGAATTTCTTTTTAGGGTTACAAGTTGACCAAAAGAAGGAAGGGATGTTTATCCATCAAACTAAGTATGTCTATGACATATTAGAACGGTTTGGGATGGAGGGAACTAAGTTGACTGCCCACTTCAGCACGCCGATTCAAGTGAATCACAATCTCGGGCCGGGTACTGAAAGTGATACCAATGTGGATCCGACTTTATATCGGGCCATGATTGGGTCACTTATGTATTTAACCGCTTCAAGACCTGACATAATGTTTGCTGTTTGTATTTGTGCTAGGTTTCAAGCGAATCCGAAGGAGATGCATATGAAAGCTGTGAAGCGGATTCTACGATACCTCAAGTCGAAACCGAAGTTGGGACTTTGGTATCACGCGGAGGAAGATCTAGAGTTGGAAGCATTCACGGATTTTGACTACGGAGGATGCAGCTTGACGCGCAAATCTACAACTGGAGGTTGTCAGTTCCTAGGAGGGAGATTGGTATCCTGGCAATGCAAGAAACAAACATCGGTAGCCATTTCAACGTGCGAGGCCGAGTATGTTGCTGCTGGTAGTTGCTGCTCACAGGTTCTGTGGATACAACAACAATTGCGGGATTACGGTTTGGCTTACACTCAAACTCCTATTAGGATAGACAATCAATCTACAATTGCTATAACTAATAATCCAGTTAAACACAGTAAAACAAAGCACATAGACATAAGGCATCATTTTATTCGTGATTGTGCTGAAAAGAACTTAATCAAACTGGTAAAGGTGGCAACAGAAGATAATAATGCAGATTTATTTACCAAAGCGTTTGATAAGTCACGGTTTGAGTATTTAATTCAACTGAATGGAATGCGCAACCCAGAGTAATTTGACCTTAGTAGTAGTAAGTTTATTTTATTTTATTGTAGAGTAGTAGTTTTTCTTTCTTTTCAGTAATCTGCTAATTTAGGAAAGTTTCTATTTTTAGTAAGGTTCTATTTTTAGTAAGTTTTTAGGTTATCTCATTTTATTGCTTTTTCTTATGAAAACCAAAAGAAAAAAGAGAGAAAATCATAAAAATACAAAAAAAAAAAAGAGAATATCAGAAAAAAGAGTTAAGTCTTAGATGCATAGGTTCAAAGTGACGAAAATTAGCACAGTCGTTACAAACTCTAAGTGTTTAGGCTTTCACACATAATGCAACTAAACTCTAAGTGTTATACTTTATTTAGTTTGATGTGTTGGTAGGCATAATACATATAGGGAATCTCAAGGCTAATAAAATATTCTAGAAAAAGTCAAGCGTGTCACTAACTTAGATGTACGACCAATCGGTCTTAATATTTATGTACAAGACATACAAACATTGAGTCTAAATGAGGTATGCAAACTTTCTGGGGATGTATGACAACATCAAATACATCTGAAAATGGAAAGAATAGAAATATCATGTAAAACTAAGAGTCGAAAACATACAACTCTGTTGTACGTAAGTACAGACCTGTTGTCTCTGTTTAGATTCGGGTTAGCAGACATGTCGCTTTGTTGTACGTCAGTACAGACCTGTCACCGCTGTCTGCTAACTTTAATAATAAGTCGAACTAAGACACTTTGTTGTATGAAAATACAGACCTGTGTCCGATGTTTGTCTTTTAAAGAAAGTTTGCAAATACCAACAAGTTAGAATCTTTGTCTGTGTGCCTTGATCATAAAAGTATGTCTATGTCTGAGTCACGTACGATAATTTCCTGATAAATAAAAATGCCAAGGGATATTCCGAAATGTAGAATGTTTAAAGGGGTAAAATACCAACAATCGACTAAATAAGTGTGTCACGACAAATAATCAAAGGAATCAAAAATTCCTAAGTGTGAAAGTTTAAGTACTGAAAGTAAGTATCTGACATCGCTATCTGATTGAACCCTTCTTAGACTATACTCATCAAAAATATTTTGTTTAGTATTTAGCTTAGCTTGTAAATTTTTTAAGTATAGCTTAAGTCTAGATTAAATTTTTTGTCAAAATTTTTCTACTTTATTTTATTTTACCTTAGTTTATTTTATTATATTTTATTTTATTTTAGTTTAATTTTTACTTAGGTAAAAGGTCAAAAATTACTGAGGGTGCATTCAAAGTTGGATAAAATAAACAATGCGTGAACTATCTTGAGCTTAGGGTAAAAGAATTGGCATAGTTTATCTGGTTACACGATACCGTAGAAAAAGTTGGAAAAGTTGAAATTATTTCAAAATTTTCGAAATTTTTCTAAGTGTTGGTGGTTTCGAATCTAAGACAGACTCGAATAAGGAGTAATTCGAATCTGTCAGTAGATTCGAATCTATGCTTAGACTCGAGGGTTGGTGGTATAAATAGGTTAACAGTAGGTCATTAATTCTATCTGTTTTCGAATCTATACTATCGAATCTATCAAGGCGATTTCGAATCTGTTCCTTCGAGTCTATCGTAATCCTCCAAAACGACATTTTGTCGAGTCTCTTACTTGGTGTTTCGATTCTACAGATACATCTAGGTATAATCAACCGGATTGTACAAGATTTGTGTAGTTTTATGCACAATTTTAGACCAAATCGTCAAATTTTGAAGTTTTATAGGTCGAAATAGGGTTTTTGCTAAATTACCAAGATTGGACCTATAAAAGATCAAATTAAAAGCATAAATCAATGATTAGAACCTAGTTGAACTAATGTATGTGATTTACCAAGTTCAAAATGGTTAAAATCTTGGGTTTTTGTTGAAAACAAAACCGACGGGACTTCGAGTCTGTTCTAGGACCTTCGAATCTGTTCATGGGTTTCTCGAATCTATCATTAGATTCGAGATGACCATGATATTCGAAATCTGTCCATTAGACTCGAATAGGGACTCTTCGAATCTGTCCATTACATTCAAATATGGACACTTCGAATCTGTTACTTTCGAATCTGTACTTTATTTATTTTGTTTAATTTAAATTTTATTAAACTTGTGGAAATTTAATTGTGTTAGATTTTGTATTTAAAAAGGTACAAAATAAAACAAATTTGAATTTAAACAAGTTTATTGATTTTTAATGAGTCTAACAGTTTTATTTATTGTGCAGATATGGCGGTTCGCGCTTTTGTCCCTAAGCATAATATGGTCCTTAATCCAGATAATAATATCCCTGAGGCGCAGGGTTTTCACGAAATTTTGGATTTCCTAGCTGAATCTAGGATTAGCTATGCTTTGTTTCATAACATTCCAATTGTTATTTCATATGTGCGGCAGTTCTACGACCATTTACAAGTTGATTGCACTGTCACCCCGACAGTTCTAAGAACGAGAATCGCTGGACAGCCGTTAGTCTTCTCTGCAGACATGTTGCGTCAGGTTCTGCAGTTGGGATCTCAGGAACAAGAAGATGGGCCTATTGACTTTCCATTAAGTATTAGGCAGACTGCTTTTCTGAGGATGGGCTACAGTTTAGATGTGACAAAGTCGTCATACATGAAGAGTGGCCTGATTGGGCAGTGGAGATTCTTGGTGCACGTATTCATGGTCTGTTTTGCACCGAAGAAAGCTGGCTTTGATTACATAGTGTCAAAGATCCAATCTGGAGTTATTGCATTGGTATATAATCGGAAGTTCAGCTTTTCGCAGATGTTCTTCTCGGAGTTCGTTCATCAAATTACGGCTCCAGAAAGGGAACGATTCTTGTTGTACCCAAGGTTCATTATGATGCTGATAAGGCATTTGCCAGACTTGCCGCCGTCAAATGATTCTCTGAGTGTTAACATTATGGACAAACGGATTTTCGCTGATTGTTCCTCACACCGAGGAAGATTGGCTGTTCCTGTTGCTCGTCCATTGTTCGGAGCTATTGTGGATAGGGATTTTCAAGCCCCGGAAGATGCCAACTGGGCAGGGGTCGTTGAGTTTCCACAACAACAACAACAGCAACAACGTCAACAGCAACAACAACAGCAACGTCAACAGCAACAACAGCCTCGTGCTCGGCCACGTGATCCAAGACGCCGACAAAGACCAGCAGCGAGTCAAATTCCGGCAACCAGGCCTTCGACAAGCCAGCAACCAGAAGTTACAGAAGCCGGGCCCTCAAATATTCAAGAAGCTGGGCCCTCAAATGTTGCGAGAGAAGCTGAACAGCTAAGGCAGACGCTTAATGAAATTTGGGAGGCAGGACCTCATGCCAATGAAGATGTTGCAGCAGCATTGGTTGGTGAGCTGCTTAGTCCACCAGCAGATGAAGATGATATTTTTAGAGATGTGGAGGAATACGAGCCAGAAGGGGCAGATGACGGATTAACATCTTCGGAAACCGAATCAGAATCAGCGGAAGTTCCGGCAGCTGCAGTTCCGGATATTCAAATTGGAACTTATGGTTCGAGATTGATTATAAATGAAGGTGGTTCGAGGAGGCGCGTGAACAGGGAATTGGAGGAGTCTGATTTTGAAGAAGAGGAAGTTGCTCAACTAGTGACTAGGCAACGGGCCAAACGTCACAGGTTCATGCAAGGATCATCTTCAGCTCCTGTAGATCAACCAGAAATTCCACAACATCAAGAACCTCAAACCACCAGTCCACCACCACCACCACCTCAAGATGAACCGTATATACCATCACCGTTCATTCCTACTCCTATACAGTCCATTCCATCTACCTCGACCACATACACTGACAATCAAAGGTTTCTGCAGCTTAAAGCTCGCGTTGACTTCCAGAATGTCCAAATCTTAAGCCTAACAAAGGCGATCGGTGAAATTCAGACTCATAATGCAAATCTTGATAAAGAAAATGCCGATTTGAAGAAGATGTGGAGCAAGTCCAGGAAGAGAACGTCGAATTGAAAACTTTTGTTTGCGATCAGGCAGCTGAGATAAGGTCGATGCGCTCCCTAATTGAGCAGTTAATGAAAAATTTACAGGCTCAGGGGGAGACATCGTGCCGAGATCAGGAGGTGCAGAGAAGAGATGATAATGAAGGCGATGATCCCGGTGCGAATAAAGAGATTGAGTCTGTAGATTTTCCTGCAGCTCAAGTTACACAAATTCAGGGGGAGCCAAGTACAGAAGGAGAAGAAGGAGGATCTGGAAAAGAAGCAGGTTCCTCGAGGGTTCTGGACAGTGACATGATTGATGCACTGAAGGACATAGAGGAAGAGCTTATGGATTTTGACGATGAAGAAGAAGAGTTAGAAGAAGGAGAATTTATTCCAGAGGAGGTTGTGGACTGGAAATCAGACGATGAAGTGTTGGATGATGAAGACGATCAAGTCAATGAGGTTATTATCAATTCACAACCTGTCACGGAGCTATATGAAGGACAAAATCATAATGTGATTGACATTGACTATATCAAGGTAGCCTCAGTCGAGGACAAAGAACTTGAAGAGGCCGAGAAGGAGCCATCTAGAACTGACTTGATAAATCTTTCGTTCAAGAAAGAGGAAAAGAAAGATCGTTTGAAGATGAAGAAGAAAATGAGAGTTCCAGGTGCTGGAAACTTCTCAGGAGGCATTATAAGCTGGTTCTTTGACAAAGAACTGCAGCTATTTATCTTGAAAAGAAGAGATGGACTACAATACTTGAGGCGAACACTAAAAGCATTTAACTCATTGCCCAAGATTGAAGTAAAGGAGCTTGCATGGAAAGAATTAATTAATATAGGTGAAGACCAGTACGCTGAGGTTGTGGCAAGAATTATAAGGAAAGAAGGAAGATCAGGAAAGTTTGAGTGACTCAAGCCAAGGACCGGAAAGAGGGTCGAGGATCAGTCGAGAATAGATCCTCATACAGGTAGGCCATGGGCCAGGATGGAATACAAACCTGTGAGGTGTCTAAAGAAAGTTCCAATGAAATCAATGCCACAGAACGTTTTGAGCAACATGAAATGGTGGTACCTCGAGATTGACACTGCTGAAGCCATCATGGAGGATCAAGACGAGCAGGTCATTTTGAAGGTATATGATCCACTGCATTTGATAAACCTATCAAAGGACGACCTGAAGAAGCTTCATGATCAACCTATCTTCTTTACTGAACCATGGAGATCTGAAGCCAGGAAGTTCCAAAAGGTAGTTAAAGTTTGTATAGATGCTGGATTATATGCAGGTAGTAGTATATATAGCTCTAGTACTTAAAATTGATATAATGTAAATAATTAGAAGCTATCGTCAAGGGGGAGTCTGTTGGTACACCCTGTGTGACGATAGAAGTCTAATCGATCTGCATTATGGTTTAAGTAATATTCTGAGTATTAACAAGTGTTTTGATATATATGTTTATATGTGTTTGTCTGTTATTGATTGTGTGTTTGAACTTGATGTAACATATTACAAGAAGTTCAAACATAAAGGTCAAAGGTTAACTCAAGCATAAGTAAAACATAAGTTTCATCACTTAAGAGTTTAAGTGTTTTTGGCTAGATTCGAATTACTTAAGGGAATACATTCGAATCTGTGATAGATTCGAATGAGACCTTAGATTCGAATGGGCTAGATTCGAGGATGTCAATATGGACAGACTCGAATGGGCCTTGGGCCAGATTCGAGTTTGGCCCACATCAGACTCGAATCAGGGTCTATAATTAGGGATAGACTCGAATCATTAAGGGACTTTTTGCAGAATTCGTGAGGGATTAAGCAAAAGGCGATCTCGAGTTTTTCAGCTAGGTGAGTGCCGTTTCAGATAGAATTAGTTCGTAGGATCGTTCGTGTGTCGTTCGTTCAGCATCTAATAGTCTCCGTGTTCCGTTGGTTGAGAGTTGTCCGTCTAACCGTCAACGAGGATTCCGCACTCGTTCACGGATCCGCGTCTAAATAGATCTTGCAGTGGTAGACCTTACAAAAAAGTCAGCCACTGCATAAGTCAGCAGATTCCTGCACAAATCCAAGCCTATCTTGGAGGGGAACTTGACACAACAGCTTCCATTGTTGAGGTTAATAATTTGAAAGATGACTTGTCCACTCTTGGTGAGCTTCCAAACACTTTTATTCAATTAGTGAATGGTAAAATAATCTCAACAAACAGGTTTCAGGCCTCAAAACACTGACAGCTCGTGTGAACCTAGCTTAAAAGCTGCTGATGAAATAAGTTTTCCATCAAATCAGCTTGCCAAGTGTTCTGCTGATTCACACAAGCAAAAGAAAGGAAAGCATGTTCAAATTGCAGATGTGGACACCAGGCCTGTTGACAAAACAGGCTTTGAGTCTAAAGCTGATGTAAAAAGGCATACTAACCCTTTCAATGCTGAACACTTTGAAAATAAGTTTTCAAAAGGTAAGCAGTCTGCTTTTAACAAGGGTAAGTCTCATGTTGAAGGCAAACCTGCTGTGATTTCAAATAACTTTTCTAATCATAGTGGTAAACTGGTTTTAAATGAAAATAAGTTTTTCAAAACCAAAAATAATTATTTTGTTGATAGGCAACATCAATCACATCTCAGAAAGAACAAGGGCAAAGCCATTGCTCAGCCTGAGAGATTTGGGAATAAGTTTCCTAAACCTGTGGAAGTTCAAAAGCCAGTAAAGCTTCCTATCTTTGACATCTGCCCTCCTAAAAAGAGGAAAGAAGAGACAGGCAAAGCTGTTGCTATTGAATCTTCCACTCAAGCTGTTGATTCATCAAATAGTAATAAGTTTGCTAAACCTGCTAATAAAATCAACAGAAATAACTCAGAATGTGTCTCTGAAAGGTCTTCTTCCAAAAATTCTAAGAGGAGAAAATGCTATAAGTGTGGAATGAAGACACATCTGGCCAAAGACTGTCCTGAAACTGAGGACATGAGACCAGCTAACTCTGATGGTTCCCTCACAGCTAACATAAGCAGTGTTGGAAACATCTCAGTCAATGAGAGTGGTATCCAAACTGATACCATTCAAATAGGAAATATTAGTGTTGATATCATAAGTCCATCAACAAATGTTGATGAAGTAGGAGAACTCATCTCTGTGATGAGTTCCCCTAAAAATGACTAATATTCCTCTTGTCACTCTGCAGGAAAAACAACCATCCCAGGTTTGGTACTTGGACAGTGGCTGCTCAGGGCACATGACAGGTTGTAAAGACCTGCTGAGTGATCTCAGCCCTGAAAAAGGGCCAAAAGACACATTTGGTGACAATGTACAACGATCCACTGAGGGATATGCAACTCTTAAAGCTGGTGCTGCAGTGTTCAAAAGAGTAGCCTATGTGGTTGGGCTGAAACATAACCTTGTTAGCATAAGTCAACTATGTGATGCTGGCTACAAGGTTAACTTTGATGAGCACCTGGCTTACATATTGGATCCCCAAGGCAAAGTTGTGCTGTGTGCTCAATGAAAGAAAGGTGTATATGTTGTAGACATGCAATCTGCTGATCCTACAACTGAAACCTGTTTTCTAACAAGAACAAATGCAGACTTAAACTTGTTATGGCACAAAAGGCTGTCACACCTGAACTTCAAGAACATCAACAAACTCTGTAAGAAAGAGTTGGTGACAGGTTTGCCTTCTATGACCTTTGTTAAGGATAGACTCTGAACAGCTTGTGAGAAAGGCAAGCAGAGGAAATCATCTTTTAAATCCAAACATAATTTTTCTATTGATACTCCTCTCTTCTTAATCCATATGGACTTGTTTGGACCTATCAATGTCCCAAGTCTAGGAGGAAGAAGATACACTCAAGTAATGGTTGATGAGTTCTCCATGTATACATGGGTTATCTTCCTAAAAAGCAAAGGAGAGGCTGCTAGAGAAATTATTGGATTTGTGAAAAAGATGGAAATGCTGAACTCTGCCCAAGTGAAGCAGCTTAGAAGTGATCATGGTACTGAATTCAGAAACAGTACTCTTGAAGACTTCTGTGAAGAGAAAGGAATCACTCAAAACTTTTCAGCTGTAAGAACTCCACAACAAAATGGAATTGCTGAAAGGAGAAATCGAACTCTCATTGAAGCTGCTAGAACCATGCTGTGTGCATCTGGTTTACCTTCATCATTTTTTGGACTGAAGCTGTTAACACTGCCTGCTTCACCCAAAATAGATCCTTTGTGGTGAAAAGGTTCAACAAGACTCCCTATGAGCTGCTCAAAGGGAGGAAGCCAAATGTCAGTTACTTCCATGTGTTTGGATGTCCCTGCTTCATTCTGAATCAAAGGGACCAACTGGAAAAGTTTGAACCTAAAGCTGATGAAGGTGTGTTTGTTGGCTACTCTGCTATCTGTTGGTACATCCTGTGTGACGACAGCAGTCTAAGTGATCCTACATTGTGATTTTAGCAAGTGTGTGATATATATGTTTATATATGGTTGATATTTATTAGTGTTTGTATGTTTGAACTTGATGTAACGTATTACAAGAAGTTCAAACATAAAGTACAAAGATAAAATCAATCATAAGTAATAACGTAAGGTTCAACACTTAGTTGTTTATGTAAAAGGCTAGATTCGAATCATATATGGGTTGACATTTGAATCTGTGATAGATTCGAATGTAACCATAGATTCGAAAGAAGGCTAGATTCGAGACTGTCAATATGGACAGACTCGAATGGCAGATTCGAGTTTGGCCCACAACAGACTCGAATCAGGGTCTATAATTAGGGATAGACTCGAGTAATTAGCGGACTTTTTGCAGAATTCGTGAGGAATTAAGCAAGAGGCGATCTCGAGTTTATCAGCTAGGTGAGTGCTGTTTCGGAGAGAATTAGTACGTAGGATCGTTCGTGTGTCGTTCGTTCAACGTCTAATAGTCTCCGTGTTCCGTTGGTTGAGAGTTGTCCGTCTAACCGTCAACGAGGATTCCGCACTCGTTCACGGATCCGCGTCTAGATAGATCTTGCAGTCGTAGACCTTACAAGTGGTATCAGAGACTACGGAGTGTTCTTGGTGTTCTTCGTGTTCATCAGATACATTCTAGGTTTCTTGACGCTAGTTGGACGGTTTTGCTCTCAAAAACGTGTTTTTGAGCTTAGCAAATTCATATTCGGGAAACACTTTGTTGTTTTTCACGTTTTTGATCGAAATCATTATTTTTCATTTGAAAAATAGTGGTTTAATCTGTAAAACGTCAAAAAAAATCAACGTGTTAGCCGTTTTTCGAGTTTGCGGCGCTCGATTCTATAGGGGTAATTAGGGTTTTACTCTAGTCTCGAGTCTAACCTAAATACGCTCCTTCCGAGTCACTTTCAGCGAGTTTCGAGTCTACTTTGTTTCGAATCTGTTACTACATTCGAATTGGATCTCGAGTCTGTGTTGTTTCGAGTTTATTTCGAGTCTGTTACTGTTTCGATTCTGTGCTTCGACTCTGCTGACATTCGAATCTGCTGAGCCTTCGAATCTAAGGACCATCGAATCTAAGGAGTTGTTCGAATCTGACATTATTTCGAATCTAATTGACTTTTAAGACTTAATAGAATTTAATCTCAAAAGATTTAATATTAATTAGTTTCGAATCTATCTAGATTCGAATAAGTTAGTCTAAATCAGTTTCGAATTAAATTAATTAAGTTCAAATTCAATTTGTTTCAGAAAAGATGTCAAATCTTCAGAAATTCCTTGAGATGGATCACGAAGTTGGAAAGGCAAATGCACCGCCTAAGCTGATGAAAGTTGAGGACTATTACTGGTGGAAGGACAGATTTACAGATTTTGTACGATTCAATGATATGCGCATGTGGGTGTGCATAGATGAAGGGTACATTCCGCCAGTATCTGAAGTTGAAGGCCGTCAAAAGGTCTTGTCATATCAGATGATGAAAGAGGATGACAAGAAACTATTTGAAGCTGAAAACAAAGCTTTCTCCATAATCCGTATGGCTTTACCTCAAGATATTTTACACACATTTCGGACTCAAAGGACGTCGAAGGAACTTTGGGAGTCTCTCCAGAAAAGGTGTGAAGGTAATCCTCGGGTGCGTAGAAAGCGTACAGAGCTGTTGACCCAACAGTTTGCGATTTTCAAGGCAATTAAGGATGAACAGTTGGATGATATTATCACAAGGTTCTATCATCTGATAACGGAACTTGAAAGTCATGGAATTGAGTATTCGGACACTGACAAGAACAACAAGCTTCTTGATGCCCTACCAGCCAAATGGGCTATGTACGTGGCAATGATTAAGCTGAATGAGGACAAATATTATGCTCAATCACTTGATGACATTGTGGGAACGTTGAGGGCATATCACTTCGAGATGATTAAGGCTGAGACTGATTACGAGCAAGTCCAGAATCCGGCTATGTATTTTGGAAAGACATCTAAATCATCAGTGACCGCTGAACCGAAGAGTGCTACAGCGTTTTTCACCGGAGAAACGTCATCGCCACCAGAGTCCGAAGACTCACTGAATCGCGCGTTCTTAGGGTTAGGAAGATCGGAAGAACCGCAACCTCAAGTCCATCAGGCACCGACAAGTCAGAGCTATTCGAAGATGCCGATGAGCGCAAAGTCCGCAGAAGAACATTTGAATCTGCTTGCTTCCTTTGTGGCAGCTTATGGAAATTGTGTTCAAGGGAAAGTCAATGTCCCAGCTCTATGGGATGAAGATTACGATCAGGTCGACCCTGATGACTTAGAGGAAATGGATCTTAAGTGGCAACTGGCCATGGTGACCCAGAGGGTAAAAAGATTCATCAAGCGAACTGGGAGGAATCTGCAAATGAACAACAAAGGGATAGGATTTGATAAGTCTAAAGTCAAATGCTACAACTGTCAGGGATTGGGACACTTCACCAGGGAGTGTCAAAGACCGAAGGTAGAGTCATACCAAGGACAGAGTCAGCATCAAGGACAGTACCAAAATCAGTCCCAACAAAGATACTTTCCGAGTTCCTCTTCTGGTCAAGCCAATCTAGCGGGTCTACTATCCAATGTCACTTCTGACAGACAGCTAGATGGTACCTATGACTGGAGTTCACATCCTGAGTCCAATGCTAGAGCTTTCATGGCTGAAGTTACTGAGAATGGTTGTGACGAAGACGAGCAGACCACACGGGACAGCAGTCCGATGTGGGTAGAGAAGGCGAATGATCAGACCGTGCTGGAGTTTGCTGCTCAGATGGCCAACGTGGAATCTGATAACTCTAAGGTTAGTCTTTCTTATTCTCTATTTTCAGAATTATGTGCTTTGTGTGCTACTTCTAATGATAGGTTAAATCTAGTCTTAGAATCACATAAAACCATATCTGCTCAAAATGATAACTTAAAAATAGAAAACGCCAGCCTAAATGATATAAAGCAAGATTTAAAAGAAAAGCTTAAGGCTGATGCTCAAGACGTGGTAGTTCTAAAAGACAAACTCAGCGAGCAGTGTGTTAGGATAGAACTAATGTATGAGCACGTAGAGGCCTTAACTAAAAGTCTTAAGGACAAGGATATAGAGCTAGCCGAGACCAAGGTTAAGTTAGCAGAGGCAAATAGCAAGCTGGAAAAGTTTAGGAATTCAAGCCTAAACCTAGGAAAAGTCTTAGATGCCCAAAGACAGTCTAAGAAGCCTGTAGGTCTAGGTTTTCACGAAATTCCTCCACCTTTCAATGCTAATTATGTGCCTCAGCCTCAGGAGAAAACTGACAAGTCTGTAGACTTAGAGGACCTACCTGAACCGACACCTGAGTCTACAGTTTCGGGAATATCCCCATTCATAGGTCCGAGATCTACATCTATGAATTGAAAGGTCCGAATGATCCACAGTTTTTAGAATCAATAGGTCTTCAAATCGTTCATTTGAAAAAATTGAAACCCTTCTTATTGGATGATCATGAGACTTGCCAAAAATCGAAATTCTTGATCAATGGAGGAAAAATATCACCATTTTTGCACCTAAGGTGGTTGACTCAACCGTCAAGGTCAAGAAAGTGAAATTTGTGTATTCCTCCAGTGAAACACCTGCAGGAAAACAGAAAATTTCATGGGCTGACCAGGTCGAAGAGACAGACACTGTAGATGTACCAAAAGAAGTAGACACTAGTGAGACACCTAGATCTAAGGGAACAACCAAAAAGTCCATGGATAAGATGTCTTGCTTTAGATGTCACGAGAAAGGGCATGTTGCTTCTCACTGTCCACTTAAGAAAGCAGAAGTTACCCCTAAGACAGTGAACCCAACACCTGTTAAGCCCTCACCCAGTGTGGCAAGCAGCAGTAGTTCTCAACCTACCGAGAAAACTGTGCAGGCCGCACCCAAACAAGTTGTGAAAAACACACTGGTTAAGGTTAGACCAAAGGAAGTGATTAGGACAAATTCACCGAATCGTGTCAATAATCAATCTAGGTCAGCACCACAACAAGTCTATAGGAGCACCACACCTAGCAGGTCACACACTCCAGTTAGGTCACATACTCCAGTTAGACAGTATGCACCAGTAAGAGCTCAAGGATCACACTCAGAAATGGCATATAATAGGAATTATTCTAGAGCTCCACAACAAATGCCTACACCAAGGCAAAGAGTGAACTTAAATCACTCGGCACCACAACAGAATTCAGTTCAAAGGCCCAAGTCACCTGAAAGGCGAGATGGGTACTTGAAAGAGTTCACGTATGTGGACGAGAATGGTATTACCAAGTCAGTCATGGCTTGGGTTCCCCGTGATAACTAACCTATTTTGTTTCATGTGCAGGAGATAACTACCGGTCCAAACAACAAGTGGTTCGTCGACAGTGGTTGCTCCAGGCACATGACGGGGGAAAGAAGTCTTCTCACAGACTTCAAGGGGGGTAAAAGGGGATTTGTATCATTCGCGGGTAACAAGGGTGGAAATATCACTGGAACTGGAGAAGTCACTAATGGGACGATTACTTTGGATCAAGTTTATCACGTTGATAAACTGGTTCATAATCTCATTAGTGTCTCTCAAATCTGTGATAAGAAGAACTCGGTGTTATTTACTGACACTGAGGCGTTAGTGCTAAAGCCTGGATTCAAAATTCCTGAAGAATGCATGGGTGTTGATGCGGGCGCCAAGGAAGAATGACTTGTACATGCTCGATATGAACAAGCCAGATACTTCGATGGGTCCGATCTGCTTACTATCAAAAGCTTCAGAGACGGAGTCCGTACTGTGGCACAGACGCATGGCTCACCTGCACCTGAGGAAGATGAATTACATTACGAAGCATGGACTGGTGCAGGGTATGCCCATGAAAAGTTTTCAGTTCGAGGATAAGTGTCTACCTTGCATGAAGGGCAAACAACACAAGAAGACACACAAGTCCAAGAAGCAGAATTCCATAGCCTCAACATTCGATCTGTTGCACATGGACCTTTTCGGCCCAATCAACAAAAGGAGTATTGGAGGTAGTTGGTACTGCTTAGTTATCACCGACGATTACTCACGTTTTTCTTGGGTTTTCTTTTTAGGTACGAAGGACGAGACGGCTGCAAGGCTCATCGGGTTCTTGGATCAAGTGGAGAACTCATACGGAACTAGGGTTAAATGTATTCGTAGTGATAATGGAACTGAATTCAAAAACATTGTAATTGGTGTATATTGCCTATCAAAGGGCATAGTGCATCAATTCAGTGCACCATATGAACCTCAACAGAATGGGGTGGCCGAACGTAAAAATAGAACTTTGATTGAGGCTGCAAGGACTATGCTTTCGGATTCAAAGCATCCTACCATGTTTTGGGGGGAGGCAGTGAATACCGCGTGCCAAATTTTAAACCGAGTCCTTACAGTCAAATCATTGAACAAAACATGCTATGAAATTTTGAATAAACGGCCACCTAACTTAACTGGATTCGAACCGTTTGGAGTACCATGCACACTTTTAAGAACAAAACATCAACCGAAGTTTGGTGAAAAGGCTGACGAAGGATACTTCCTAGGTTATGTGCCAAACTCACCAAACAAACGGGTGTTTAACAAAACAACTGGTATTGTGGAGATTGTGTATAATATTGAAGTCTCAAGTTATACACATGAACCCCAAACTGGTCCGGAATGGATATTTGACTATGATAAGTTATTTGAGTCATTTAACATTCCTCTGGATGATAATGCAGGTACAATCGAGAAGGACTTGGCGACGTTGCATCTGAACGACGATGGCCAAATCTTTCCAAGGACCACGTTCGAATCTACATCCGAGCCTACTGCGACAGTAGATGGATCTCCAGAAGTTGCTGATCAAGAGACACCTAACACTGAGAATCAGACTCAAGCTTCAAGTTCTAACTCTGAGGAAAACGTCCGTGAGGAGGAAAATGTAGAAGCTGAGCCTGTTCCCCCTTTAGGTGAAGTAGGATCCAACTTAGGAGATAATCTAAGGGTTGATGAAATAGAGACCTCTAGGATTAACAAGAATCATCCAATAGAAAGCATCATAGGAAATCCTAACGAGGGTGTGAAGACTCGGAGTAGTGTAAATAACAACACTGTGTTGTTGTCGATGATAAACGACTCCGAGGCATATCACACATGTCTATATTCGTGTTTCATATCGCAAGTAGAGCCCAAAAATGTGCAAATGGCACTTAAGGACAACTCTTGGGTTGAAGCGATGCAGGAAGAACTTTCACAATTTAGGAAACTAGAAGTATGGGAGTTAGTTCTGTTACCTCGAGGGGAGATTGCAATAGGAACCAAATGGGTTTTTAAGTGCAAGAGAGACGATCGGGGTATAGTCACGCGCAACAAAGCGAGATTAGTTGTAAAGGGTTTCAACCAAGAGGAAGGAATCGATTACAACGAAGTTTTTGCACCAGTAGCAAGGCTGGAAGCCATTAGGTTGTTTCTAGCGTTTGCCTCCTTCAAAGGCTTTAAGGTATATCAACTGGATGTTAAGAGTGCTTTCCTGTATGGGAAAGTGAAGGAGTTGGTGTATGTAGAACAACCGCCCGGATTTACAGATCCAAAATATACTGATAGAGTATATCGCTTAGATAAGGCTCTTTACGGATTACATCAGGCACCTAGGGCGTGGTATGAGACTTTATCCAACCATCTTTTAGAAAACGGTTTTGAAAGGGGTAGGATAGATAGTACTCTATTTGTGAAGAGGAAGGGTGAACACTTTATCTTGGTACAAGTGTACGTCGATGATATCATTTTTGGATCATCAGACGAACAAATGTGCAAAGATTTCGAGAAGGTGATGAAGTCTAAGTTCGAGATGAGTGCTATGGGGGAGTTGAATTTCTTTTTTGGGTTACAAGTTGACCAAAAGAAGGAAGGGATGTTTATCCATCAAACTAAGTATGTCTATGACATATTAGAACGGTTTGGGATGGAGGGAACTAAGTTGACTGCCCACTTCAGCACGCCGATTCAAGTAAATCACAATCTCGGGCCGGGTACTGAAAGTGATACCGATGTGGATCCGAATTTATATCGGGCCATGATTGGGTCACTTATGTATTTAACTGCTTCAAGACCTGACATAATGTTTGCTGTGTGTATTTGTGCTAGGTTTCAAGCGAATCCGAAGGAGATGCATATGAAAGCTGTGAAGCGGATTCTACGATACCTCAAGTCGAAACCGAAGCTGGGACTTTGGTATCATGCGGAGGGAGATCTAGAGTTGGAAGCATTCACGGATTCTGACTACGGAGGATGCAGCTTGACGCGCAAATCTACAACTGGAGGTTCAACGACTGGAGGTTGTCAGTTCCTAGGAGGGAGATTGGTATCCTGGCAATGCAAGAAACAAACATCGGTAGCCATTTCAACGTGCGAGGCCGAGTATGTTGCTGCTGGTAGTTGCTGCTCACAGGTTCTGTGGATACAACAACAATTGCGGATTACGGTTTGGCTTACACTCAAACTCCTATTAGGATAGACAATCAATCTACAATTGCTATAACTAATAATCCAGTTAAACACAGTAAAACAAAGCACATAGACATAAGGCATCATTTTATTCGTGATTGTGCTGAAAAGAACTTAATCAAACTGGTAAAGGTGACAACAGAAGATAATAATGCAGATTTATTTACCAAAGCCTTTGATAAGTCACGGTTTGAGTATTTAATTCAACTGAATGGAATGCGCAACCCAGAGTAATTTGACCTTAGTAGTAGTAAGTTCATTTTCTTTTAGAGTCGTAGTATTTCTTTCTTTACAGTAGTCTGCTAATTTAGGAAAGTTTCTATTTTTAGTAGGTTTCTAATTTTAGTAAGTTTCTATTTTTAGTAGGTTACTAGGTTATCATATTTTTATTACTATTTCTTTATGAAAAACAAAAGAAAAAAGAGAGAAAATCAGAAAAATACAAAAAAAAAAAGAGAATATCAGAAAATGAGTTAAGTCTTAGAAACATAGGATCAAAGTGACGAAAATTAGCACCGTCGTTACAAACTCTAAGTATTTAGGCTTTCACACATAATGCAACTAAATCCTAAGTGTTATACTTTACTTAGTTTGATGTGTTGGTAGGCATAATACATATAGGGAATCTCAAGGCTAATAAAATATTCTAGAAATAGTCAAGCGTGTCACTAACTTAGATATATGACCAATCGGTCTTAATTTTTATGTACAAGACATACAAACATTGAGTCTAAATGAGGTATGCAAACTTTCTGGGGATGTATGGCAACATCAAATACATCTGAAAATGGAAAGAATAGAAATATCATGTAAAACTGAGAGTCGAAAACATGCAACTCTGTTGTACGTAAGTACAGACCTGTTGTCTCTGTTTAGATTCGGGTTAGCAGACATGTCGCTTTGTTGTACGTCAGTACAGACCTGTCACCGCTATCTGCTAACTTTAAAAATAAACCTTAAGTCGAACTAAGACACTTTGTTGTATGAAAATACAGACCTGTGTCCGATGTTTGTCTTTTAAAGAAAGTTTGCAAATACCAACAAGTTAGAATCTTTGTCTGTGTGCCTTGATCATAAAAGTATGTCTATGTCTGCGTCACGTAAGATAATTTCCTGATAAATAAAAAGGCCAAGGGATATTCCGAAATGTAGAATGTTTAAAAGGGGCAAAATACCAACAATCGGCTAAATAGGTATGTCACGACAAACAAACAAAGGAATAAAAAATTCCTAAGTGTGAAAGTTTAAGTACTGAAAGTTAGTATCAGACATCGCTATCTGATTGAACCTTTCTTAGACTATACTCATCAAAAATATGTTGTTTAGTATTCAGCTTAGCTTGTAAATTCTTTAAGTTTAGCTTAAGTCTAGAATAAATTTTTTGGTTAAAATTTTATTTTATCTTTATTTTTATTTTTACCATAGTTTATTTTATTTTAGTTTAGTTTCATTTTTACTTAGGTAAAAGGTCAAAAGTTACTGAGGGTGCATTCAAAGTTGGATAAAATAAACAATGCGTGAATTATCTTGAGCTTAGGGTAAAAGAATTAGCATAGTTTATCTGGTTACACAATACCGTAGAAAAAAATTGGAAAAGTTGAACTTATTTCAAAATTTTCGAAATTTTTCTAAGTATTGGTAGTTTCGAATCTAAGACAGACTCGAATGAGGAGTAATTCGAATCTGTCAGTAGATTCGAATCTACACTTAGACTCGAAGGTTGGTAGTATATATAGGTCAACAGTGAAGTCATTTAATACTTACTGTTGTCGAATCTATACTCTCGAATCTATATTGGCGATTTCGAATCTGTTCTCGAGTCTACCGTTTCTCTCCTAAACGACATTTTGTCGACTTTGAAGACTGTGTGTTCGAGTCTACAGACACTTCTAGGTATAATCAACCGGATTGTACAAGATTTGTGTAGTTTTATACACAATTTTAGGCTAAAACATCAAATTTTGAAGTTTTATGGGTCAAAATAGGGTTTTTGCTAAATAACTAAGTTTGGACCTATAAAATATCAAATTAAAAGCATAAATCATTGATTAGAACCTAGTTGAACTAATGTATGTGATTTACCAAGTTCAAAATGGTTAAAATCGTGGGTTTTTGTTGAAAAATCAACCGTCGGGGCTTCGAGTCTGTTTCAGGACCTTCGAATCTGTTCATGGGTTTCTCGAATCTGTCATTAGATTCGAGATGACCATGATATTCGAATCTGTTCATTAGACTCGAATAATGACACTTCGAATCTGTCCATTACATTCAAATATGGACACTTCAAATCTGTTATTTTCGAATCTGTACTTTATTTACTTTGTTTAATTTAAATTTTATTAAACTTGTGGAAATTTAATTGTGTTGGATTTTGTATTTAATCAAGTACAAAATAAAACAAATTTTGAATTTAAACAAGTTTATTGATTTTTAATGAGTCTAACAGTTTTATTTATTGTGCAGATATGGCAGTTCGCACTTTTGTCCCGAAGCATAATATGGTCCTTAATCCAGATAATAATATCCCTGAGGCGCAGGGTTTTCGCGAAGTTTTGGACTTCCTAGCTGAGTCTAGGATTAGCTATGCTTTGTATCATAACATTCCAATTGTAATTTCGTATGTACGCCAGTTTTATGATCATTTACAGGTGGACTGTACTGTCACCCCGACAGTTATCAGAACCAGAATCGCTGGCCAGCCTCTAGTCTTCTCAGCAGATATGTTGCGCCAAGTGCTACAGTTGGGTTCTCAAGAACAAGAAGATGGGCCTATTGACTTTCCATTAAGTATTAGGCAGACTGCTTTTCTGAGAATGGGCTACAGTTTAGATGTGACAAAGTCGTCATACATGAAGAGTGGCCTGATTGGGCAATGGAGATTCTTGGTGCACGTATTCATGGTCTGTTTTGCGCCGAAGAAAGCTGGATTTGATTACATAGTGTCAAAGATCCAATCTGGAGTTATTGCATTGGTATATAATCGGAAGTTCAGCTTTTCGCAGATGTTCTTCTCGGAGTTCGTTCATCAAATTACGGCTCCAGAAAGGGAAAGATTTTTGCTATATCCAAGATTTGTCATGATGTTGATAAGGCACTTTTTGCCAAATTTGCCACAATCAGATGACTCTTTGAGCGTGAATGTTATGGATAAACGCATCTTTGCTGACTGTTCCTCACATCGAGGAAGATTGGCTGTTCCGGTTGCGCGTCCATTGTTTGGAGCGATTGTGGATAGGGAATTTCACGCCCCGGAAGATGCCAACTGCGCAGGGGTCACTGACATTCAACCACAGCAACAACAACAGCAACGTCAACAACAACAACAGCCGCGAGCTCAGCCGCGTGATCCAAGACGCCGACAAAGACCAGCCGCGAGTCAAATCCAGGCTTCCAGGCCTTCTACGAGCGAACAGCCCCAACCACAGGAAGCAGGGCCTTCAAGTGCCATTCCTGAATCTGAGCAGATTGCTCAAACCTTGGAGGAAATATGGGCATCTGGTCCACATGCCAATGAAGATGTTGCAGCAGCGTTAGTGGATGAGCTGCTTAGTCCCCCAGTAGATACAGATGATGTATTTAGAGATGTGGAGGAATACGAGCCAGAAGGGGCAGATGACGAATTAACATCCTCGGAATCCGACTCAGAATCCGCGGAAGTTCCGGCAGCTGCAGTTCCTGATATTCAAATTGGAACTTATGGCTCGAGATTGATTATAAATGAGGGTGGTTCGAGGAGGCGCGTAAACAGGGAATTGGAGGAGTCTGATTTTGAAGAAGAGGAAGTTCCTCAACTAGTGACAAGGCAACGGGCCAAACGTCACAGGTTCATGCAAGGATCATCTTCAGCTCCTGAAGATCAACCAGAAATTCCACAACATCAAGAACCTCAAACCACCAGTCCACCACCACCACCACCACCTCAGGATGAACCGTATATACCATCACCGTTCATTCCTACTCCTATACAGTCCATTCCATCTATCTCGACCACATACTCTGACAACCAAAGGTTTCTGCAGCTTAAAGCTCGAGTTGACTTCCAGAATGTCCAAATCTTAAGCCTAACAAAGGCGATCGGAGAAATTCAGACTCATAATGCAAATCTTGATAAAGAAAATGCCGATTTGAAGAAGATTGTGGAGCAAGTCCAGGAAGAGAACGTAGAATTGAAAACTTTTGTTTGCGATCAGGCAGCTGAGATAAGGTCGATGCGCTCCCTAATTGAGCAGTTAATGAAAAATTTACAGGCTCAGGGGGAGACATCGTGCCGAGATCAGGAGGTGCAGAGAAGAGATGATCATGAAGGCGATGATCCCGGTGCGAATAAAGAGATTGAGTCTGTAGATTTTCCTGCAGCTCAAGTTACACAAGTTCAGGGGGAGCCTAGTCAAGGCAAAGGAGAAAGGGGTGAGGCCAGTTCATCTAAACAGCCTACAGACTTTGAGATCAGCGAGATGATTGAAGCGCTCATGGATCTCGATGATGATCCACTGGATGTAGGTTTTGACAATGAAGATGAAGAGCTGGAGGAAGGGGAATTTGTGCTAGGGGAGATAGTAGACTGGCGGTCGGATGATGAAGTACTTGCTGATGAGGATTATGAAGCTGACGAGATAGTTGTGTAGCAGAATCCTATCACTGATACTTACATGATTGATGGAAATAAAATTGTCGATGTAGATATAGTTAATGTTGCATTGAATCCTAAGCCATCGACAGAGGAACCTGCAAGAGAGCTAACTAATGAAGAAAAACAAAAGCTATGGTTCAGGGCTGAAGAGAAGGAAGCAGCAATTAAAAAGACAATGAGAGTGCCAGGTACTGGGAAGCTGTCTGAGCGAATTTTAAGCTGGTTCTTTGACAGAGATCTGCAGTTATTTATAATAAAGAGAAAAGAATGCTTCAGTACATAAGGCGAACATTAAAAGCATTCAACTCCCTACCAAAGATCGAAATCACTGCGTTAGCATGGAAAGATTTGATAAACATTGGAAATGATCCCTATGCGAGCGTAATTGAAAGAATCATAAGAAAGGAGGGGAGATCAAGGAAATTCGAGCGTTTGAATCCAAGGGTCGGGAGAAGAGTAGAGGATCAGTCACATATAGATCCTCTAACTGGACGACCGTGGATGAGGATTCATTACAAACCAGCTAAATGTCTGAGGAAAGTGCCTCTAAAGCAAATGACAGAATGTTTTGCAGAATTTACATTGGTGGTACGCCGACACTGAGACCGGGGAAGCAGTTATGGAGGATTTTGAAGAAAAAGTCATTCTTAGAGTCTACGACCCGCTTCACCTGGTAAACCTCTCCAAAGAAGATCTTCAGATTTTGTATAATTGTAAGATCTCCAGTGACACACATATGGATAGTGAGGCTAGTAAGTATGAAAATGTGGTCAAGGTATGTGTCGAGAAAGGTCTGTATGCTGGTAGTATGTTGAATCAATAAATAAACCAAGTTCTTAAATCAAATGTGTGAATTATTAGAAGCTATCGTCAAGGGGGAGTCTGTTGGTACATCCTGTGTGACGATAGCAGTCTAAGTGGTCTTACATTGTGATTTAGCATGTGTTTGTTATATATGTTATTTATGGTTGATATTTATCGGTGTTTGTATGTTGGAACTTGATGTAACGTATTACAAGAAGTTCAAACATAAAGTTCAAAGATAAAATCAATCATAAGGTAATAACGTAAGTTTCATCACTTAAGTGTTTAAGTGTATTGGCTAGATTCGAATAGGTAAAGGAAGACATTCGAATCTGTGATAGATTCGAATGTATCCTTAGATTCGAATGGGCTAGATTCGAGAGTGTCATTGTGGACAGACTCGAATGGGCCTTGGGCCAGATTCGAGTTTGGCCCACATCAGACTCGAATCAGGGTCTATAATTAGGGATAGACTCGAATCATTAGAGGACTTTTTGCAGAATTCGTGAGGAGTTAAGCAAGAGGCGATCTCGAGTTTATCAGCTAGGTGAGTGCCGTTTCGGAGAGAATTAGTTCGTAGGATCGTTCGTGTGTCGTTCGTTCAACGTCTAATAGTCTCCGTGTTCCGTTGGTTGAGAGTTGTCCGTCTAACCGTCAACGAGGATTCCGCACTCGTTCACGGATCCGCGTCTAGATAGATCTTGCAGTCGTAGACCCTTAACAGTTCGAGATGAGTGCTATGGGGGAGTGGAATTAGTTTAGGGTTTACAGTTGATCAAAAAAGAAGGGATGTTTACCATCAAACTAAGTCTGGCTATGGACATATTAGAACGGTGTTTGGGATGGAGGGAACTAGTTGACTGCCCACTTAAGCACCATTCAGGATCACAATCTCGGGCCGGGTACTGGAACAGTGATCACAATGTGGATCGCACTTTATTATCTCGGGCCATATTGGGTACTTATGTATTTAACGGCTTCAAGACACTCCTGGACATAAGTGTTGCTGTTTGTATTTGTGCTAGGTTCACAAGCAACTCGACAGGAGATGCTATGAAACTGTGAAGCGGATTCTACGATACCTCAAGTCGAAACCGAAGCTGGGACTTTGGTATCACGCGAGTGGAGATATAGAATTGGAAAAGCTGTTCACGGATTCCTGACTAACGGAGGATGCAGCTGACGCCGCAATCTACAACTGGAGGTTGTCAGTTCCCTAGGAGGGAGATTGGTATCCTGGCAAGCAAGAAACCAACCTATCGGTAGCCAATTCAACGCGAGCGATGCCGAATATGTTGCGGCTGGTGAGTTTGCGCTGCACAGGTTCTGTGGAACAACACAATTTGCGGATTCACGGTTTGGCTTACACTCAAACCCTATCTAGGATAGACAATCCATCTTACAATTGGCTGATAACTCATAATCGAGTTAAACACAGTAAAACAAAGCACATAGACTAAGCATCATGTTTATTCGTGATTGTGCTGACAAAGAACTTAAGCAAACTGGTAAGGTGGCAATCAGAAGATAATACGCCAGATTTATTTACCAAAGCGTTTGATAAGTCACGGTTTGAGTATTTAAATTCCAACTGAAGGAATGGCGCAACCCAGAGTAATTGACCTTCAGTAGTAGGAAGTTTTCTTTTATTTTATTGTCAGAGTGTCAGTTTTTCTTTCTTTCCGTCAATCTGCTAATTTGAGGAAAGTTTCTTATTTTGTAAAGTTTCTATCAGTTTTAGTAAGTGTTTAGGTTAATCCTATTTTATTTGCTTTGTCTTAGGAAAACCAAAAGAAAAAAAAAGAGAGAAAATCATAAAAATACAAAAAAAAAAAAAAAAAAAAAAGAGACTATAGCAACAAAAAGTAAGTCTTAGATACATAGGTTCAAAGGACGAAAATTCAGCACCGTGCGTACAGACTCTAAGGTATTAGGCTTTTCCACATAATGCAACTAAATCCTAAGGTGTTATACTTTACTTAGTTTGATTGTGTGGTAGGACATAATACTATAAGGGAATCCAAGGCTACTAAAATATTTAGAAAGTCCAAGCGTGTCACTAAGTAGATGTACGACCAATCGGTCTTATAGTTAATGTACAAGAAACAAACTGGCTTAAAGGAACGCGATTTGGGGAGGGCTCACAAAAGAGCAAACTTTCTGGGATGTATGACAACATCAAATACATCTGAAAATGGAAGATGTAA
>JAANYP010000850.1:92572-105234 GCA_020465985.1 Centrapalus pauciflorus | reverse complement strand
TCACATTTTGATGTTTTATTGGTCAAAATAGGGTTATTCATAAATAACTAAGTTAGGACCTATAAAATATCAAATTAAAGGCATAAATCAGTGATTATAACTTAGTTGAACTAAAGTATGTGATTTACCTAGTTCAAAAAGGTTAAAATCTTGGATTTTTGTTGAAAACACAACTGTCGGCCTCTCGAATCTGATCTTGGGCATTCGAATCTGATCATGGGTTTCTCGAATCTATCAATAGATTCGAGATGACCATGATATTCGAATCTGTCCATCAGACTCGAATAGGGTCTATTCGAATCTGTCCATTGCATTCAAATATGGGCACTTCGAATCTGTTACTCTCGAATCTGTACTTTATTTATTTTGTTGAATTTAAATTTCATTACACTTGTGGAAATTTAATTGTGTTAGATTTTGTATTTAATCAAATACAAAATAAAACAAATTTGAATTTAAACAAGTGTATTGATTTTTAATAAGTCTAACAATTTTATGTATTGTGCAGATATGGCGCTTCGTGCTTTTGTTCCTAAGCACAATATGGTACTGAATCCTGCTCATAACATCCCTGAGGCGCAGGGATTTCGAGAAGTTTTAGATTTTCTAGCGGAGTCTAGGATCAGTTATGTGTTGTATGAAAATATTCCGATTGTGATTCATATGTACGTCAATTTTACGATCACTTACAGGTGGACTGCACTGTCACCCCGACAGTGTTAAGAACCAGAATTGCCGGACAACCTTTGGTTTTCTCTGCTGATATTTTGCGTCAAGTACTGCAGCTGGGTTCCCAAGAACAAGAGGACGGGCCTATAGACTTTTCTTTAAGTATTAGGCAAGCAGCATTTTTGAGAATGGGATACAGCTTGGACGTTACAAAATCTTCGTATATGAAAAGCGGGTTGATAGGACAATGGCGTTTCTTAGTCCACGTATTCATGGTGTGTTTTGCCCCTAAGAAGGCTGGTTTTGATTACATCGTATCTAAGATTCAATCAGCGATGATAGCGATGGTATACAATAAGAAGTTTAGTTTCTCGCAGCTGTTTTTCTCGGAATTTATCCATCAAATCACGGCTCCTGAGAGAGAAAGGTTCCTTTTGTATCCGAGGTTCGTGATGATGTTGATAAGGCACTTCTTGCCTGAGTTGCCACAATCAGACGATGCATTGAGCGTTAATGTTATGGAGAAGCGCATTTACTCTGACTGTTCCTCACACCGAGGAAGGTTAGCAGTTCCGGTGGCACGTCCACTATTTGGTGCCATTATGGATAGGGAATTTCAAGCCCCAGATAATTGCCAACTGGGCAGGTAGTAGAAGTCAGCCTCAGCAGCAACACAACAGCAACAGTCAACCGCATGCAACAACAACAACAACGACAGTGAACAGCCCGTGCTCGTCACCGTGATCCAAGGCGAAAGACAAAGTGCTACCTGCGAGGCAGACTCAGGCCGTCTAGGCCTTCTACGAGTTCAGCAACCAGAATGCAGGAAGCCGGGAGCTCAACTGTCCCAAAATGAATCTGATCATTGTGACCAACGCTAATAATTTGGGAGGCGGGTCCACTCAAATGAAGATATAGTCTGCTGCATTAAGTGGGTGAATTGCTTGAGCCTCCAGAGGGAGAAGAAGATGTCTTCAGAGATGTTGACGAATATGTGCCAGAGCAGACTGGCAATGATGAGTCATCATCTGCTACAGAATCAGAAGAAATGGAGGAGATTGAAGTTGAAGCTCCAGAATCAGTGTCGACAGATCCTCATATTCAAATTGGAACCTATGGTTCACGATTGATTATTAATGAAGGTGCTTCGAGGAGGCGAGAGGCCAGAGAATTGGAGGAGTCAGATTTTGAAGAAGATGAGACTCCTCAGTTGGTAATAAGGCAACGGGCCAAACGGCACAGGTTTATGCAGGGGACTTCTTCACAGTCCGATGCACAACCTCCGCCTCAAACCCAGACTCAACCCCAAGATACAGCTCCACCATCACCTCCACCTCACCAACATGAACCCTACATTCCCCATCCATTCAATCCTGCTCCCATTCAGTCCATCCCTTCTACATCAGACGCCTTTACAGAAAATCAACGAATCATGGAACTCAAAAGCCGTGTCGACTTTCAGAACATTCAAATCATATCTCTCACAAAAGCAGTCGGTGAACTCCAAGAGCATAACTCTAATCTTGATAAGGAGAATGCCGAACTGAGAACGATTGTTGAAAGTGTTAGAGACGAAAACACGGAAATTAAATCATTTGTTGCTGATCAATCATCTGAAATCCGAGCAATGCGGTCCCTCCTAGAGCAACTTATGAAAAATCTACAAACTCAGGGGGAGACAAGTTGTAAAGATCAGGAAGTACAGCGAGAAGATGATGATGATGAAGGCAATGATCCCAGTGCAAATAAAGAGATTGAGTCTGTAGATTTTCCTGCAGCTCAAGTTACCAATTCGGGGGAGCCTAGTCAAGGCGAAGGACAAGGGGGGAAGCTAGTTCATCTAAGGAGCCTACGACTTTGAGATCAGTTGAGATGATTGAAGCGCTCATGGAGCTTGAATGATGGATCCAACTGGATGTGCTTTGATAACGAAGATGAAACTTGAAGAAGTGGAGTTGCGCCAGAGGAGATAGAGTCGACTGGCGATCAGATGATGAGACTTTGCTATGAGGAGGTTGAAGCGACGAGATAATAGTGCAGCAGAATCCTATCACTGATACTTATATGATTGATGGACATAACATTGTCGATGCAAGATATAGTGAATGTTGCTTTAAATCGCTCAGCCATCGACAGAGGGAACTGCAGAGAGCTACTATGGGAAAAAAACGAAAGCTATGGTTCAGGGCCTGAGAAGAAGGAAGTTGCAATTAAGGACATGAGAGTGCCAGGTAACGGGGAAGCTGTCTGAGAGAAGTTTTAAGAGTAAGCTGGTTCTCTTTGACAGAGAACTGCAGCTATTTATAATAAAGAGAAAAGACGGGCTTCAGTACATGAGGCGAACCTTAAAAGCGTTCAACTCCCTGCCAAAGATCGAAATTGCAGATCTAGCATGGAAAGATCTGATAAACATTGGCAATGATCCCTATGCGGACGTTATCGCAAGAATCATAAGAAAGGAGGGAAGGTCGAGGAAATTTGAGCGTCTGAGTCCAAGAGTTGGGAAAAGAGTAGAGGATCCATCACGTATCGACCCTCTAACTGGTCGACCTTGGATGAGGATTCATTATAAGCCAGCCAGATGTCTTAGGAAGGTACCTCTCAAGCCAATGCCACAAAACATTCTGAAGAATCTGAAGTGGTGGTATGCTGACACGGAACGGGGGAAGCGGTATGGAAGACTTAGAAGAAAAAGTTATGCGTAGAGGCTATGACACCGCTTCACCGGGTGAAAACCGTATCTAAAGAAAGACATGCAGAATCTTGTATAACTGTAAGATGGCCATTGACGCACATATGGATGCTGAAGCGAGTAAGTATGAAAATGTGGTCAAGGTATGTGTTGAAAAAGGTCCCTGTAATCTGGTAGTATTTTGACTCAATAACGAAACCAGGTTCTTAATCAAAATGTGTGAAGTATTAGGAACTAGCGTCAAGGGGAGTCTGTTGGTACATCCCGTGTGACGATAGCAGTCTAAGTTGTCTTACATTGTGATTTTGCATATGTTTGGTATATATATATTATATATGATTGATGTTTATCAGTGTTTGTATGTTTGAACTTGATGTAACGTATTACAAGAAGTTCAAACATAAAACTCAAAGGTAAAATCAATCATAAGGTAATATTATAAGTTTCATCACTTAAGTGTTTAAGTGTAAAAGGCTAGATTCGAATTTCTTAAGGGGATACATTCGAATCTGAGATAGATTCGAATGAGTCCATAGATTCGAATATAGGTTAGATTCGAATCTGTCAGATGGACAGATTCGAATGGGCCTTAGGCCAGATTCGAGGTTGGCCCACAACAGACTCGAATCAGGGTCTATAATTAGGGATAGACTCGAATGATTAGCAGACTTTTGGCAGAATTCGTGAGGAATTAAGCAATAGGCGATCTCGAGTTTATCAGCTAGGTGAGTCCCGTTTCGGAGAGAATTAGTACGTAGGATCGTTCGTGTGTCGTTCGTTCAGCGTCTAATAGTCTCCGTGTTTCCGTTGGTTGAGAGTTGTCCGTCTAACCGTCAACGAGGATTCCGCACTCGTTAACGGATCCGCATCTAGATAGATCTTGCATTGGTAGACCTTACATAAGGTGACTGACACTACCGTCAAGGTTAAGAAAGTCAAATTTGTGTCTTCCTCCAGTGAAACACCTGCAGGAAAACATAAAATTGATTTTAATGATCAGGACGATGAGCCAGTCACAATAGATGTACAAAAGGACCAAGACACTAGTGAGACACCTAAGTCTAAGGGCACACACAAGAAGTCCATAGATAAGATGTCCTGCTTCAGATGTCATGAAAAGGGGCATGTTGCTTCTCACTGTCCGCTTAGGAAAGCCGAAGTTACATCTAAGACAGTGAACCCAACACCCGTTAAGCCCTCAACAAATGTGGCGAGCACTAGTAGTTCTCAGAGTACCGAGAAAAACGTGCAGGCCGCGCCAAAACAAGTTGTGAAACAAACACCGGTAAAGGTTGGACCAAAGGAAGTGGTTAGGACAAATTCACCGAATCTTGTCATTAATCAATCTAGGTCAGCACCTCAACAAGTCTATAGGTACACAACACCTAGCAGGGCACACACTCCAGTTAGGTCTCATACTCCTGTTAGACATTACGCACCGGTAAGAGCTCAGGGATCACAGTCTGAAATGCAATATAATAGGAATTATTCTAGAGCTCCACAACAAATGCCTACTCAAAGGCAAAGAGTGAATTTAAATCACTCGGCACCACAACAAACTCCAGTTCAACGACCCAAGTCACCTGAAAGGCGAGATGGGTATTTGAAAGATTTTAAGTATGTGGACGAGAATGGTATAACCAAGTCAGTCATGGCTTGGGTTCCCCGTGATAACTAACCTATTTTCTTTCATGTGCAGGAGATTACCACAGGTCCAAACAACAAGTGGTTCGTCGATATTGGATGCTCCAGGCACATGACAGGGGAAAGAAGTCTCCTTACAGACTTCAAGGGTGGGAATCGAGGATTTGTATCATTCGCAGGTAACAAAGGAGGAAACATCACGGGTACAGGAGTGGTCACTAATGGGACGATCAAGTTGGACCAAGTTTATCACGTTGATAAACTGGTTCACAATCTCATTAGTGTATCTCAAATCTGTGACAAGAAGAATTCAGTGTTGTTCACTGACACTGAAGCGTTAGTGCTAAAACCGGGTATCAAGATTCCTGAAGAATGGGTATTGATGCGGGCATCAAGGAAGAATGACTTGTACATGCTGGATATGAACAAGCCGGAGACTTCGATGGGGCCAATCTGTCTGTTATCCAAAGCTTCGGAGACGGAATCGGTATTGTGGCACAGACGCATGGCTCACCTGCACCTAAGAAATATGAACTACATAACGAAAAATGGATTGGTGCAAGGTGTGCCTATGAAGAGCGTTCAGTTCGAGGACAAGTGTCTACCATGCAAGAAGGGCAAACAACATAAGAAGACACACAAGTCCAAGACGCAGAACTCCATAACCTCAACATTCGATTTGTTGCACATGGACCTTTTCGGACCAATCAACAAAAGGAGTATAGGAGGTAGTTGGTACTGTTTGGTTATCACAGACGATTACTCACGATTTTCTTGGGTTTTCTTTCTAGGTACAAAGGACGAGACGACTTCCAAGCTCATCGGGTTCTTAGACCAAGTGGAGAATTCCTACGGAACAAGGGTTAAAAGGATACGTAGTGATAATGGAACTGAGTTCAAAAACACTGTAATTGGTGTATATTGCCTATCAAAGGGCATAGTGCATCAATTCAGTGCACCATATGAGCCTCAACAAAATGGGGTGGCCAAACGTAAAAACAGGACGCTAATTGAGGCAGCTAGGACTATGTTGTCGGATTCAAAGCTTCCTACCATGTTTTGGGGGGAGGTAGTGAATACCGCATGTCACATTTTAAACCGAGTCCTAACTGTCAAATCTTTAAACAAAACCTGTTATGAAATTTTGAATAAACGGCCACCTAATTTAACTGGCTTCGAACCGTTTGGGGTACCATGCACTCTTTTGCGAACAAAACATCAACCTAAGTTTGGTGAAAAGGCTGACGAAGGATACTTCCTAGGTTATGTGCCAAACTCACCAAACAAACGGGTTTTTAATAAAACAAATGGTACGGTAGAGATTGTGTATAACATTGAAGTCACAAGTTATACACATGAACCCCAAACAGGTCCGGAATGGATATTTGACTATGATAAATTATTTGAGTCATTTGACATTCCTTTGGATGAAAATGCAGGTACAATCGAAAAGGACATGGCGACGTTGCATCTGAATGACGAAGGTCATACCTTTCCGAGGACTACATTTCAATCCACATCCGAGCCTATTGCGACTGAAGATGGATCTCCAGAAGTTACTAATCCAGAGGCACCTTCAACTAAGAATCAGACTCAGGCAACAAGTTCCAACTCTGAGGAAAATGTCCACGAGGAGGAAAATGTAGAATCTGAGGCTATTCCCCCATTAGGTGAAATAGGATCTAACTTAGGAGATAATCTGAGAGTTAACGAGATAGAGACCTCTAGGATCAACAAGAACCATCCTATAGAAAGCATCATAGGAAATCCTAACGAGGGTGTGAGGACTAGGAGTAGTTTAAATAACAACACTGTATTGTTGTCGACGATAAATGACTCCGAGGCATATCATACCTGTCTCTATTCGTGTTTCATATCGCAAGTACAGCCTAAGAATGTGCAAATGGCACTTAAGGATAACTCCTGGGTTGAAGCGATGCAGGAAGAACTCTCGCAGTTTAGGAAACTAGAAGTGTGGGAGTTAGTTCCACTACCTCGAGGGGAAGTTGCCATAGGAACCAAATGGGTTTTTAAGTGCAAGAGAGACGATCGGGGTATAGTCACGCGCAACAAGGCTAGGCTAGTTGTAAAGGGTTTCAACCAAGAGGAGGGAATCGATTACAACAAGGTGTTTGCACCAGTAGCAAGGCTGGAAGCCATTAGGTTGTTTCTAGCGTTTGCCTCCTTCAAGGGCTTTAAGGTATATCAACTAGATGTTAAGAGTGCTTTCCTATATGGGAAAGTGAAGGAGCTGGTGTATGTAGAACAACCGCCCGGATTTACAGATCCAAAATATCCGGAAAGAGTATATCGCTTAGATAAGGCTCTATATGGATTGCATCAAGCACCAAGGGCGTGGTACGAGACTCTATCCAACCATTTATTAGAGAACGGTTTTGAAAGGGGTAGGATAGATAGTACTCTGTTTGTTAAGAGGAAGGGAGAACATTTCATCTTGGTACAAGTGTACGTTGATGACATCATTTTTGGATCATCAGACGAACAGATGTGCAAAGATTTCGAGAAGGTGATGAAGTCGAAATTCGAGATGAGTGCAATGGGAGAGTTAAATTTCTTTTTGGGGTTACAAGTTGACCAGAAGAAGGAAGGGATATTTATCCATCAGACGAAGTATGTCTATGACATATTGGAACGCTTCGGGATGGAAGGAACAAAATTGACTGCCCATTTCAGCACGCCGATTCAAGTGAATCACAATCTCGGACCGGGTACTGAAAGTGATACCGATGTGGATCCGACATTATATCGGGCCATGATCGGATCACTTATTTATTTAACTGCTTCAAGACCTGACATCATGTTTGCTGTGTGTATTTGTGCTAGTGTCCAAGCGAATCCGAAGGAGATGCATATGAAAGCTGTGAAGCGGATTCTACGATACCTCAAGTCGAAACCGAAGCTGGGACTTTGGTATCACGCGGAGGGAGATCTAGAGTTGGAGGCGTTCACGGATTCTGACTACGGAGGATGCAGCTAGACGCGCAAATCAACAACTGGAGGTTGTCAGTTCCTAGGGGGGAGACTCGTATCCTGGCAATGGAAGAAACAGACGTCGGTAGCCGTGTCAACGTGCGAGGCCAAGTATGTTGCTGCTGGTAGTTGCTGCTCACAGGTTCTGTGGATACAACAACAATTGCAGGATTACGGTTTGGGTTACACTCAAACTCCAATTAGGATAGACAATCAATCTACAATTGCTATAACGAATAATCCAGTGAAACACAACAAAACAAAGCACATAGACATTAGGCATCATTTTATTCGTGATTGTGCTGAAAAGAACTTAATCAAATTGGTAAAAGTGGCAACGGAAGATAATAATGCAGATTTATTTACCAAAGCATTTGATAAGTCATGGTTTGAATATTTAATTCAACTAAATGGAATGCGCAACCAAGAGTAATTTGGCCTTAGTAGTAGTTTATTTCCTTTTATAGCTGTAGTATTTCTTTCTTTTTATAGTAAGTCTGCTAATTTAGGATAGTTTCTATTTTTAGTAAGTTTCTATTTTTAGTAAGTTAGTAGGTTATCTTATTTTATTGCTATTTCTTATGATAAACAAAAGAAAAAAGAGAGAAAATTATAAAAATACAAAAAAAGAGAATATCAGAAAAAGGAGTTAAGTCTTGGAAGCATAGGTTCAAAGTGACGAAAATTAGCACAGTCGTTACAAACTCTAAGTGTTTAGGCTTTCACACATAATGCACCTAAAATTCTAAGTGTTATACTTTATTTTAGTTTGATGTGTTGGTAGGCATAATACATATAGGGAGTCTCAAGGCAAATAAAAGATTCAAGAAAAAGTCAAACGTGTCACTAACTTAGATGTATGACCAATCGGTCTTAATTTTTATGTACAAGACATACAATCTTTGAGTCTAAATGAGGTATGCAAAATTTCTGGGGATGTATGGCAACATCAAATACATCTTAAAATGGAAAGAATAGAAAATCATATAAAATTGAGAGTCGAAAACATATAACTCTGTTGTACGTAAGTACAGACCTATAGCCTCTGTTTAGATTCGGGTTGGCAAGATATGTCGCTTTGTTGTACGTCGGTACAGACCTGTCACCGCTGTCTTGATAACTTTAAGAATACACCTTAAGTCAAACCAAGACACTTTGTTGTATGAAAATACAGACCTGTGTCCGATGTTTGTCTTTTAAAGAGAGTTTGCAAATACCAACAAGTTAGAATTTTTGTCTGTATGCCTTGATCATAAAAGTATGTCTATGTCTGGGTCACGTAAGATAATTTCATGATAAATAAAAATGCCAAGGGATATTCCGAAATGTAGAATGTTTAAAGGGGTAAATACCAACAATCGGCTAAATGCGTATTTCACGATAAACAATCAAAGGAATCAAAAATTCCTAAGTGTGAAAGTTTAAGTACCGAGAGTGAGTATCAGACACCGCTATCTGATTGAACCTTTCTTTGACTATACTCATCAAAAATATTTTGTTTACTATTTAGCTTAGGTTGTAAATTTTAATAAGTATAGCTTAAGTCTAAGTTAAATTTTTGGACAAAATTTTATTTTATTTTACCTTAGTTTATTTTATTGTATTTTATTTTATTTTATTTTATTTTTTACTTAGGTAAAAGGTCAAAAATTACTGTGGGTGCATTCACAGTTGAATAAAATAAACACTGCGTGAAAAATCTTGTGCTTAGGGTAAAAGATTTGGCATAGTGTATCTCGTTACACAATACCGTTGAAAAGGTTGAAAAAGTTGAAGTTATTTCAAAATTTTCGAAATTTTTCTAAGTGTTTGGTGTAATTCGAGTTTAGGACAAACTCGAAATTGGGTAGTTTTCGAATCTGTCAGTAGATTCGAGTCTGGCCATAGATTCGAAGGTTGGTATTATAAATAGGTAACAGTAACTGTCATTACTCCTATCTGTTTTCGAATCTACCCTCTTGAATCTATCAGGCGACCTCGAATCTAGTTCCTCGAATCTATTGATTTCCACAAAAACGACAATTTGTCGAGTTTCTTGCCTTAGTGTTTCGATTCTACTGATACTTCTAGGTATAATCAACTGGGTTATACAAGATTTGAGTAGTTTAATACACCATCTAAGCCAAAATCATTGTTTTTTGAAGGTTTATGGGTCTAAATCGTGTTTTCCAAAATTACAAAGTTTGGACCGATAAATAGTCAAATTAATTACACATATTTGTGATTAGTAACTAGTAGGACTAATGAATGTAATTTTCTGAGTCCAAAAAGGTTAAAATCATGGGATTTGTTGTTGAGTAGGGCCGACGATTTCGAATCTGTTCCAGACGTTTCTCGAGTCTGTCAGTAAACTCGAGAAGGACACTAGATTCGAATGTGTCATCAAACTCGAAAAGGGGGTTTATTCGAATCTGTTTATTCGAATCTGCCATTTTATTTGAATTAGTTAATTTAAATTTTATTAAACTTGTAGAAATTCTTTTGTGTTGGATTTTGTACTTACACAAGTTCAAAATAAAACAAATTCGAATTTAAGCAAGTTTATTGATTTTTATTAATTCTAATAATTTATCTATTGTGCAGATATGGCTGTTCGAGTATTTGTGGCGAAGCATAATATGGTCATTCCCCCCGACCATCATATCCCTGAGGCGTAGGGTTTTCGACAAATGTTGGATTTCCTAGTAGAGTCTAGGATTGCGTTTGCCTTATCCCATAATATTCAGATTGTAATTCCCTATGTTCGCCAATTTTATGATCATCTTCAGGTGGACTGCTCCGTCACCCCAACAGTGCTAAGAACAAGGATCGCAGGGCAACCGTTGGTGTTCTCTGCCGATATGCTGCGTCAAGTGTTGCAGCTAGGCTCTCAGGAAGAAGAATCTGGGCCTATTGATTTTCCTCTGAGTATTAGGCAAGCGGCCTTTCAGAGAATGGGTTACAGCCTAGATGTTACAAAGACTTCTTATATGAAGAGCGGGCTTATTGGCCAATGGAGGTTTTTGGCTCATGTTTTCATGGTTTGTTTCGCGGCAAAGAAAGCCGGTTTTGACTATATCGCCTCGAAGATCCAATCAGAGATGATCGCTTTACTGTATAATCGGCCATTCAGCTTTTCGGAAATGTTTTTCTCTGAATTCGTACATCAAATCACGGCTCCAGAGTAGCAACAATTTCTGCTGTATCCTCGATTCATAATGATGCTCATCAGGCATTTCTTGCCGAATTTGGCTCAGCAAAATGAAATTCAAAGCGTAGCAGTAATGGATAAGAGGATTTTTGCTGATTGTTCATCGCACAGAGGAAAGTTGGCGGTTCCAGTTGAGCGACCGATGTTTGGAGCTGTCTTGGATAGGAATTTTGAAGCACCTGATACTGCCAACTGGGCAGGAGAAGTGGAAGTTCAATCCAGACAGCCACCGCAACAACAAAGACAACAACCGCGAGCACAACATCAGAGGAGAAGACAAAGAGCTACTGCGAGTCAAACACAGGCAACCAGGCCTTCTACAAGTCAGCAGACAGAGGTACAAGAAGCAGGGCCTTCGAATGTCCCAAGTGAAGCTGATCAGTTGTGCCAGACTCTCTATGAAATTTGGGAAGCAGGACCTAACGCCAATGAAGAAATCTCTGCAGCATTAGTTGGAGAATTGCTTGAGCCTCCAGAGGGAGAAGAAGATGTGCTGAGAGATGTTGAAGAATATGTACCAGAGCAGACTGGTAGAGATGAGTCATCATCTGCAACTGAATCAGAAGAGATGGAGGAGATAGAAGTTGAAGCTCCAAAGTCAGTGTCTACAGAACCTCATGTTCAAATTGGAACTTATGGATCAAGGTTGGTAGTCAATGAAGAAGCTTCAAGGAGGAGAGTAACACGAGAGTCTGATGAATCCGACTTTGAAGAAGAAGAAGTTGCACCGTTAGTGACAAGGCAACGGGCCAAGCGTTACAGATTTATGCAAGGATCATCTTCCGCTTCAGCTAAACAATCTGAAAACCCTCAAACTCAAACTCCTCAATCTCAAGAACCTCAAACCACCATTCCACCACCACCACCTCAAGATGAACCGTATATCCCATCGCCAATCATTCCAACTCCGATACAGTCAATTCCATCAACCTCATCCTCATACGCCGACAATCAAAGATTTCTGCAGCTTAAAGCTCGTGTTGACTTCCAACATATCCAAATCTTAGGCCTAACAAAGGCAATCGGTGAGATTCAGACTCATAATGCAAATCTTGATAAGGAGAATGCCAATTTGAAAAAGATTGTGGAAAACGTTCAGGGAGAGAACGTAGAGTTAAAGACTTTTGTCTGCGATTAGGCAGCTGAGATAAGGTCGATGCGCTCCCTAATTGAGCAGTTAATGAAAAATTTACAGGCTCAGGGGGAGACGTCGTGCCGTGATCAAGAAGTACAAAGGCCGAGGGATGATGATGAAGAAGATAACCAAGGCAATGATCCCAGCTCTTAAAGATAGGATGAGCCAGTAGATTTTTCTGCTGCTCAGGCTGCTCAATCTCAGGGGGAGCCAAGTCAGTTGGGAGGTGAAGTAGGAGAGGCAAGTTCGTCTAAGCCTACGGATTTTGAGATAAGTGAGATGATTGATGCTCTCATGGATCTTGATGACTACCCAATGGACATGGGTTTTGATTTTGAAGA
>JAANYP010000850.1:73933-89845 GCA_020465985.1 Centrapalus pauciflorus | reverse complement strand
CTAGCCTTCGTACTAATGCATTAAAATTCTTTACATGTAAATTAAAGACGTTTTCAGTTAAAATATACTTCTCTTAGATTTTATATAATGTATCTCACTTTTGAAAGTACCCTTTTAGCTCAAGGTTACGATACTTAAAACATGTGGGTCTTCTGACCATCTTTTTCCTCTTTGCATGTTTACTACAAATTTTCTTTTCTTTATAACACCATGATTCTATCTATGTTCTTTTCACTACATTAGCTAGATGGTCCATGTAACGAGATTTCGGTCAACCGCTCCCAAACCAAATGGTTTTAGGAGATTAGGCATGAGTAGTACCCATACGGACTTAGTTTCTCGAACCATCTAAGCTACAATTATCTTACTTTTGAGGCTAAATCATGATTAATTTCTCCCCCTTATTGCATGGGTTTCCAAAATCTTTTGACACATTACTTATATTTAAGCCAAAATACATTTTAACGTACTTGAATTCATTTTACATGGCAAAAGTTTTAATTATTACTACGACTCTTTTCTTAATTATAAAATATCCTGTCAACACTAGCCAATGCCCTCGCACATGTATTTTCTAAGTATCATCATGTTCCATGGCCTGATCGGCAAACAAGACTCAAATGGGGAAGACATGATAGACTATATAAACATTATAAACTCTAAATAGGACTCGGCTAAAAAATTATGATAAAGAAATTAAATGCATAACAAACTAAAATAAAACAAAATACAGAAAAGTAAAGAATAAGGAAGGATAGTACCCGATCATTCAAATGGAGGAGGCGGCGGAGGAGGACCGAAAACGCTGTTGAAAAAGTCGGTATATGGGTTCTGGCTATGGGTGAACTGTGCAGTCGGCGGAACCAAGTGAGGAGGCATTGGTGTCGGACTCCCTCCCAATATGCCCAGTCATGGTGCTGGTAGTAGGCATTTTGGTATTCCAGGGCTCTCTGCCCATCCTGTAACTGATCTACCCGACCCGCTAAATGATCGACCATATCATAAATATGGGTCATACGCCCATTCATCTCATCTAGCCTCTGGGTTACATCCTCTCGGAACTCACCCTGACCCACTCCTATATCCTCTATTCGTCTCATCATGCGGTCAAAATTGAAACTGTCGTTACCTCGACTGCGCGAGGTAGACGCACCTAGGTTCGGCTCAAAATGCCGAACTCCTGCCTCATTGGCGGCCTTCTCCAATCTCTCTCCTCTCATCCTCAGTATAGTCCTCGATATACGACTCATTTGTCTCTTTGTCGAATATCTCGAACCCTTCGTCAACTTCCCTAAAAATCAAGGTAGGAAACATGGCGGCCGTAATGAACGTCGCCGAAATGGGGGATAGCAGGGAATCGGGCGAAAGTGAGCCTGTCCTCTCAAGGAAATTGGAGATCAACAAGCATGGGGGATGATCGTCCCCTCTCTCTCTCTCTCTCTCTCTCTCTCGTGTTGTACATGGCCTATAAATCATTCATAATTATCCATGCAAAGGACAGTTTGGGCCTACCCTTAAGAAGGGCGTGAAGGACTGTGATATCCCTATGCCTGACTTTTGTCAGGTCACTATCACGAGGTAAGATGTTGTGCACAAGAATCTTGTGAAGCACCTTACACCTTGGAGCTAAAGTCTTTCGGCTGTAGGAAGTGGAGGACTCGGACTCCAAAATGGATGGGATAAAAACTCTATTAACTTGCTCCGTCCACTCCCCTGACCAAGTCAAATCAGTGAAGGCCAATTGGGCCTCATTCCTATACTCGTACCCCTGCTGGTTAGACCCTTCCTAGCCTACCCCAGTATCTAAATTAAATAATTGGCGAAGGATTTGTGCATCCATCGCCACGTCCCTACCATGGACGGTGCCTATCAACCTAAAGTCGTTCGCTGAACGACCCGTCTCCCTCCGTAGGGTAGACATCCACTCGACTACATCAGACTGATAAATATCATTGCCGCCCATACCTAACACACTTTCCCACTCCCAAATAGTGAAAAAGGTCACACCTCTTAACCCTCTTTTCAGTTAACACTTTATTTGAATATTTCTTATACAAAAATAAGTGTGTTCTAATGTGTTCCGGGTGTTGGGATAAAAGGAGGTTTGGGGACCAATCTATCGGGGACATTAACATATTGGGTTCGTTGTCTCGTTCTCCTTGCCATCTACAATTTGTGCCAACCAACCACAATATGTATGAGATAAATTAAATATTATAACATATAATTGCAATTTACACAATTACGCTTACTTAAAAAGATGCACTATATATATATATATATATATATATATATATATATATATATATATATATATATATATATATAGACACACACACACACACACACACACACACTCTTTTACGCTCACATTTTGCATCCTATATATATAGTCTATAATTTGTCGTTATTTTAAGCACTAAACATTTATCATATTTTGAAATAATAACCATTTAGCAGATAGGATTAAATTTTTAAGCTAGTCATCCAAGTTTTATAGTTTTAACAATATATGCTCATTTTGGCAACCAACTTTTTAAATTCAAATTAATTTCTAGAAATTAATCATGACAAATTAACAAACTTAACTAATAAACACATATCTCATAAAACATACATCAAAGTAATCATGAAAATCATGCAATTTCAAATACTTTGACTCTAAAAAGTCAAAATCACCATGAAAACTCCATGGATGACCATGAAGCTCAAGCTTTCATTTTTGCACAAAAAGTATGAAATAAGTTGCAATAACTCAATAAAAACAATAACCTTGGTGATTGGAAGCTTAACTTGGTACAAATCTAGCTTTTTTCTTCCACACTTTCTCTACCAAAAAATCTTCAAAATGGATGAAACTACCCACAAAGAGGTGATTTCTAGCCTAGATATTTGATATTTGTGAAAATGTAAGTGTTTTGAAGCTTAAATTTGCAAATTTTGGGCACAAAAATGATGTTTTTGGGAGAGAGCCGCACACCCAACCGTAGTCTCTTGTTCGAGGGTTGTGAAAATGGTCAAATGAGGCTCAAAACTATGTTAAAGTCGACGGGACGCAGGGCCAGCGCAGGCCTGCGCCCCCTATGCGCCCAACATTGCTGAAATTTCATTTTTTTACTGTTTTGGTACGCGGAGCTGTAAATATTTCTAATTTTTGATATAGAATGTAGTCTAAAAATTTTGTGAGGGCTAAATTAATTAATTAATTTTATTGTTATAACCTACCCCCCACAATTTAGACTTTTGTGTCGTCCTTGTTACATCAAAATTAATTTATCGATTAAGAACATAGAAAAATAGATCGGTACATATTCCTTATCCATAATAATTGAACTTAAAACAAAGAAATAATTAAACAAGCAAAATTCAACTTTTATAATTCAACATAAATAAACATCACACTTTAAAATTAAAATAAAAATAAAATACTATTACAATCCAAATAAACATAAATAATCAAACCAAACAAAATAAGTCACCACGTCATAAATAATTCAAACCATACTTAATGTTTTAGCACGCGTAATTAAAATAAATATTCAAATAATTATAAAATCATCATTCGGCCTGAGGTGTGACAATTTCTTCCAACTCTCCGACAGTGATCTGAAAGTTGGTGAGGCAGTCCGAGTGACTATGAAACAGCTTCGCATGTTTGTTTTGCTCTTCTTGCAACTTTTCAATATTCTTCACCAATTCTTTGTTTGCATTTAGTATGCTGCCCATGACGTCCTTCAAAATGTTGATTTGCGATCTCATCAAGTCTCGATTGTTACTTTTTCCCATGATCTTTCATCCTCTTTGTCGTTTTGTCCTTCAGGGTTGTCGGGTACAGTGAATGGGATTTGGGTTACTTTAGAGGTTTTTGGACAACGAATTTGATAGCCTAAATGGTTTTTCTCAAAGACTAGCCCTAACATTATGACTCTGGTGAACCAAATCTCGTTTGGGTTGAAGTATTTAATTGGCAACTGCTCTGATACCGCTTTCTTAATAATGAATAGCTCAGTTAGCATACGGCAGTGTGGATAATTCATCCTTTGCCCTGGGAAACTACTCTCCCACAGATTTTCCATTATTATGTATCCTAAAGATATGGTCGAGAATCCAGTCATTAACGCATGCACTAACAGTAGCTCTTGGGATCTAACGAGAGTGGTGTCTTGATTTCTAGGAAGCAAGTTGAGAGTAACAAACTTCCACAGCACTTTAGCTAGCGGACATAAATCACTTCTATTATAGTAGACATACCCTCTCGCCTCCTCTATTGACATTCCAAATACCGTGGCTAACATCCCATCCCATTTCTTAGAGCATCCACCTATTTGTCTCGCTCTACCCCCTTGAAGATCTAAAGATGACCAAAATTCCCTAGGCCTTGGAATATCTGCGTCTATACCGAATTCCTCACAAAGGATTTTCTTAGATACTGACACTTTCTTGTTTCCTACTACTCCCACTAATTCAAAATCATGGTCCTTTTCCTCTTCTGTTTTCCGAACAGTAGCGAACCACTGTTGGATCAAACTAGTATGAATATACGGAAGCTCCCATTGTATGGCTTTAGCCCATCCTAGCCTCTCAAAGCACTCTAATATTTCAAAATTATCAAAATCAGACTCTTTTATGGAACGCTAGATGAAAAACCTAGGGGGTTTACTAGGGGTGTGCAAAATAACCGAACCCGAATAACCCACCCGAACCGAACCTTATTCGGGTTAAATGGGTCGGGTTATTCGGTTTTCGGGTTTATTAATCGGGTTAAATGGTAACCGAATAAGGTTTTCGGTTCGGGTATCGGGTGAGAAGTAAAAAATTCGGGTTACCCAAATAACCCGAATAACCCATATATCAATAATTAAAAAACTAATAATAATAATATATCATCCCATCTTGGCATCTTGCGTCTACTTTAGTAAAGACGTAGGTTTTTATTTTTTGCAAACCAAAAACACGTCTCTTTTCGACTCTTTCACGGTTCCACATATATAGAATTTAAATATTTAATTACATAATTTTAAACTTTTTAACCCGCTTAACCCGTTCTACCCATTTTACCCAACCTATTTAACTCTTTTAAACCATTTTATAGAAGATTATATTTTTATACTAAAACCGATTAACCCATTTAACCCAAACCGAATAACCCGATACCCATTTAACCCAAAACCGATTAACCCGTTCTCTTATTTGGTTCGGGTTCGGGTAGTTAACATATACCCTCATACCCGAATAACCCGAACCGAATAAACCGAAACTCGTTTAACCCGCCCGAATAACACCCCTAGGGTTTACCATTTTTAGTGTTTGGAGGAATTTCAGGGAACTCCACATTGAGTTGTTTTTCGAAACAAACATCCCTAGGGTGGTGGGTTCTCATTCTAGGTTTTTGGGAAGTTCTAGGACGGTTACCGTTTGCTTGAAATTGGGTTGATATCTAAAAATAATGCAAAAACAAATGATTAAAATGTGGGGTTTTTACGTAAATGATGCATGATAATTTTAAACACCCTTTCTCGATAATAATTAACTAATCCTAAGTCTCACCAACAATGTGAGCCCAATCTAACCCTATCAAATGCATGTACTTTAAATAATCAATAAAAGTGTAACGTTTTACGACAAAAAGTTTATAAATTATAATAAATACGGAAAAATGCATAATTTTTACAAAAGTTTTTGCAAAAATAATTTAATATTAATTAAATGAATATTTGGAAATTATTAATAACCTTTTTTTTTTTTATATAAAAACCGCATAACTCCCAAGAACACAACCCATGCATGCATGATAAAACTTAATGAAACTAGGGTAGAATGAAGTTAAAGGGATTATAGGGAGTATACCTTGCTAACCTTTGAGATAAACAAGCGTTGGATCAAAGAATTGACGTAGAAAAGATGAATTTTTGATGTTTTTAGCCTTAGAAAATCGAATTGCCGTCTTCTGGAACTGGAATTAGGGTTTTGGAATTATGGGAATGATCACTGCCATTTTTATAAGATTTCAAGCGCGTCGGGCCGCAGGGCAAGCGCAGGCCTGCGCCCCCTGCGCCTGGGCCTCTGGATTCGCGATCTGGGCCGTGCACTGGTCTTGGAACCCTAATTATTTAATTTTTTTAATTTTTTACGGGTATTCTTCCCAACTTACACTCGTATTATCGGGTTAAAATAATTCTGGTACGTGCTTAAAATTTTTTATTTTCTGATGCGGGGTTTTATTATTTAATTTAAATCCTAATTTCTAAACACAACCAAGTTCAGGAGGATGAATCCTCCCCAACTTAATTGGGTACACACAAATAACATAACTAAGCAAATAAACACACTTAAAAACAATTAAATTTAAATAATCAAAATACTCTGGGTTGCCTCCCAGAAAGCGTTAAGTTTTACGTCTTCAGCCTGACGTATTGCTCCTAAACTAATTAATTAACCTTAGGATCTTGTAATCTGATGAGTTCATATACTAACATATCATTGGTTGCCCATTGAACATATAATCTAAGTTTATGTCCGTTTACTTTAAATGGCTCACCACCTTTTAGGTCCTGTATTTCTATAGCACCGTGTGGGTAGGTATTCGTTACAATATATGGACCTGTCCATTTACTTTTTAACTTACCGGGAAATAATCTAAGTCTTGCGTTAAATAACCAAACTTTATTTCCTTTGGTAAATATTTTATTTTTAATCATTCTATTGTGAAAAATTTTAGTTTTCTCTTTATAAATTCTGGCGCTTTCGTAGACTTCTCTACGAATTTCTTCCAGTTAATTTAATTGGAATTTCCAATCAACACCGGTATCATGTAAATTAAAATTAGTGTTTTTGATTGCCCATAAGCTCGGTGTTCTAATTCCACTGGGAGATGGCAAAGCTTACCATATACAAGTCTATATGGGGACATATCGATCGGTGTTTTAAATGCGGTTCTGTATGCCCATAGAGCATCCTATAATTTTTGAGACCAGTCTTTACGATCAGGTCTGACAGTTTTCTCAAGCATTCTCTTGATCTCTCTATTAGAGATCTCGACTTGTCCGCTTGTTTGCGGATGATAAGGCGTTGCTATTCTATGGTTAAGTCCATACTGTTTAAGGAGTTTATAAAAATGCTGATTATTAAAATGTGACCCTCCGTCACTGATGACAGTCCTTGGAATACCGTGTCGTGCTAAAATATTTCTTTTAACAAAATTGCACACAACCCGGTTATCATTAGTGCATGTAGCTTCTGCTTCCACCCATTTGGAAACATATACAACTACCACTAAGATGTACTCATATCCAAATGATTTAGGGAATGGTCCCATAAAATCAATGCCCATACATCAAATATTTTGACGATTAATATCAAGGTCATAGGCATTTCATCTCTTTTCGCGATGCCACCAGTTTGCTGGCATCTTGTGCATCCCTTAACAATCTCGTAGGCATCCTAAAATATTGCCACCAGTTTGCTGGTACTTCGTGGTGTGGACAAGCTCTCAGTAATTCGTTCATACGATCAAACGCTTCGTAGAATTGCTCGCCCGGTTTTTGTTTAAATCCGGTAATTTCCTTTCTTTTCTCGGTTGTTTTACTAATGGGGTAATATTCATTAAGGAATTCTCGTATCATTTGATCCCATGTTGTAATGCTATTGGTTGGTAAGGATACGAACCAATTCTTCGCTTTCTCTTTTAACGAAAAAGGAAATAATCGAAGTTTTAAACCATCGGTGGTTATACCTCGAAGATGGTTGACTTTACAAATAGCTGTGAACTCAGCTAGATGTTTGTAGGTTTCCTCACTTGGCATCCCTCGAAAGATCGGAAGAATTTGAAATAATTGAGGACGAACTTCGGGTTCGTTCTCGTTTACAGGATAACGAATTGGAGACGGGTCAGGCACATCACCTGGACGGTAATGCGACTCAACCGTACGTCTCGGTTGATCACCCATTCTAGCAATTATGTGCTCGGGTTCTTCTTGATCACGATTTCGTGGCGAAATCGGAGGGCTTTCTGAATTGGGAATTTCTAAATCAGGAATTTCTTCCTCCTGTGCTTTTAAATTCTCCGTGATTAATTGTTGATTATGAATCCTGACAGTCTTTCAATTCGATCTCGCTACTTTTTCGATCTCATGTTCGAATTGTAGCGGCAATCTTTTAGCCGATCGACGTGTGTGCATACAATAAATAAAATACTACTTAAAGATTAAAAACTTAATTAAACTAATACTTTTGGTGGTAAAGTAGAAGACTACAATTACCTTTTTGGATTTTAAATTTTTTATTTGATTTTTAATAATTATAATAATAATAAAATAAAGACTAAAAATAACCAAAGAATGGAACTTAAACTTAATTACTTAAAACTAAGGCAACAAACTAACTTTAAACCTAAACTACCGTTACCCAAGTGTATAGTTCTAAGCTGTAGAGGGGGGGGGGGGGGGGGGGGGGGGGGGGGGGGGGGTGAATATAGCTATTTAAAAACTTAACAATCTTTTTCTCAATGTTTGTGTTTATTATTAACAAGTGTTAATTACAAACAAGCTTGAATGCGGAAAGGTTCAAGCTGAGATGACAGATACAACAGTTGTTCAGCTAATCTAAGACACACTCAGACTAGTTACAATGACTACACTCACTTAGATGCACTCACTGTTTTTACAAGACTCAAATGGACAGCTTATACAAAGACAACTTAGACACACTCTACTGTTTTATATAAGCAGACTTGCATGCATGGAATAACACACTTCAATGCACGTTCTGATTGCACACTCTTGATGTCTCATAATCCGTAGAAGCTTCCTTTTATACTCAAAAGGAGAATCTCAGTGAAGCTTCTTCATTGGACAGATGAGATAGTGGAAAGTCTTTCCAAAAAGACAAAACACCTTTCTGCACGTTCTGATAAAGTATATTTGTCTTCACATGGCAGAATCTTTGTCTTTTCCTTTTTGTCACTGTTGCATAAGGCTTTAACCAAAAGAGGAATGTCAACTTTGCATCTTTCTTCTTTTGCTAATGCCATTTTGATATAAGAAAAGGTCTGTCACCCTTTTCAGATATCCATTTGTCTTCATGTAACAGAACAGCGTGGGCAGGCTGTGCAGTTCTGTTTTCCACTTTGTCTTCGACTTGTAAATTGATCTTGTAGCAAAATATAATACATGAGGACTTGGAAACATATCCGATAAAGTGTTTAACCTGTTCACAAAGAACAGGCTCTGTTCACAAAGAACAGGCTCTGTTCACAAAGAACAGGCTCTGTTCACAAAGAACAGAACACTTGTAAACTGTCCAAGCTGTTCAACAGAACAGAGCAGCATAGACAGTTTATGTCCAGCCTGTTCAGCAGGCAGAACAGCTTGGACAAACTGCCTTTGTTGCAACGAATGCAACATGGTAAACAGCTTTGGGCTGATATTGCAAATCACTTTTCAGGTTTCAATAAGGCATAAACAGACCTTAAATTATAGCTTCAAGTGCATCAACAGGTTTGATTAAATATCTCCCCCTCAGATGTACAGCAGGTTTGACTGGGGCCTTTTTGTGCCTAACAATCTCCCCCTATTTGCAATAATCAGTCTGAGCTGATTTAATCAATAATCACTATACATTTTACAATACATCTTGCTGAAAAGAAATTACAACATTTAAGTAAAGTAAAAGATCAGTTTATATATATTGATTTTGATTACATAAACAACACATGTTTTTACAGAAGTACAACTAATGTACTAATGTACATTACAACTAATGTAAATAAACAAAGTACAACAAATGTACAAAAGAGTTCAACAATTTGGACTGTTGATGTTGGGAGCAGATAATGGCAAGTCTGTCCAACAAATGGACAACTTCCATTCTTCACCTACTCAGATAGTAGGTGGTCTTCACTCCAGTGGTGGTGGTCCTTCTAACATTTTTTCAAGTTCATCCATTGTTTCCTCCAGATCTTGAATTTCAACTCTGAGGATCATAAACTTGGGATCTTGAAGTTCACCTCTCTCATAAAAGCCTCTGAGCTGGTCCCAGACGGCTACTCTCCACCTGTTGGATTGCCTGAATGAAGTTGCAAGTCTGAAGGCTGCAAGCTGTCTCATATCCACCTTGTATAGATCTGATGCTCTCTGAAAGCACTTATTCTGTGTTAAAGGATCTACAAAGAATGCCCCCAATTCAGGTTCTTCAATTATTTTTCCTTCTTCAAACTCTACTCCACTGGGCAGGCTGTAGTCAACTCCTTTGATTTCGACAGCATAATCACCTTGTTCAATCAAGATGAGGAGTTCCTCCACCTCAGAAACCTTTTTGGTCCTCCTGGCCTTTATCTTGGGGTAAGTCACAGAGACACCCTCACTTAATTCTTTTGAGATCAGGCCAAAATCTTTCACTCTCTTCATTAGCTTCTTAACATATGCCCTGATAGTCTTAGTCATTTTTGACTTAGACTGGCTCAGGGCAACTGCCAGCTCAACCCATTCCCTGTACCCCATCTGTGCAACATCAGTGTAATCATAAGATTCCAGTTCAGGGCCTGTAGCACCCATTCTGGTTATTTGCAGCTTCCACTGTTTGCCTTTTCGTGAGATAGGGACAACTTTGACAATAGATTCCTTGGCAAGTCTTCTATCAGCAACATCATGGAACTTCTTCCTTGCCAAGTTGTCAAAGTGGAACCGGGCCCTTGCAGAGGATGGTTGCTTTGGTTTGGTCACAGAGACCAGAGCACCCTTTTCCTGTACACTTTCCTTCTCACCAGCAGATTCTCTAGCAGCTTCAAGCAGTTTTCTCTGTACATCCAAAGAAGGCATTTTGGTTTTACTTGCCTCTTTGAATGCAAGAGATATGGCAGCTTTGGCAGATGCTTCTTCTTTTCTCAGTATTTCCAAGGCTTTGAGCTGCTCATCTCTGAGCTCATAGTATTTTTCAATAGGAACACCCATTTCTTTAGCCCTGGCTTTGTCGAATTTTAGCTCTGCTGCTTTCTGGCGGTCAGGATCAACCACTGCCTTTTCTTTTCCTTTAGTTGTTGTAGTAGTAACAGCTTCAGGAATGTCTTCCTCTTCTTCTTCTTCTTCCTCTAGAATGAGATGCCTCCTTCTGCTGCTTGGCCTGTCCTCGGGAATGAATTCCTCCCCCTTAGACTGTGCAGGGTTTGGAGATTCAGCCTGAGTAGGCTGAGCAGCTTCAGGTTGATGAGAGATACCCTCAGCTGGACCAGTATATGTTCCAGATGCACCTGCTGTTTGACCAGTGGATGATGATTTCTCCTTAGGAGAAGAAGTTTTCTCCCCCTTAGACTTAGTAATAGAGGCAGACAACTTCTCCCCCTTTGAAGGAGATGGACCAGCACCTTCAACAACTGGTCTGCCTGAAGAAACAAATTCAGCAGGCATTGGAGCTGTTTTGGCAGCAGGCTTGGGGCCAACCAGGCTATGCACTAAGAAAGCCAGGTTATCCTTCACCTTTGCAATTTAGGAAAGACAGATTTGAAGAGAAGAGGATTGGGAATCAGCAAGAGAGGTCAGCTTAAGAATATTTTCTCTATCAGAAGCTGTGAATAGCAGACTTTGAAGCTGTGCAAGATGTAACTCAAGAGAGTCCTGCACATCAGCAAGGTTTGCTGACACAGAATTTAATAGAGAGACTGTTAGAGTGTTTAGGCTGGCCAAGGTGGTAGGAAGTGTAGTATTGCAGGTAGTAAGAAGAGTGGACAGCTGTTGGGATATAGCTGTCATAGAAAACACAGAGTCCTGTTGGTGTGAAAGAATGGAGGAGAGGGAAGTGGAGACATTTTGCAGCTGTGCAGTGAGTGCAAGCAGCTGTGAGGAGATGTCAGTTTGAGGAGTGGATGGAAAGGAATTCTTGAACACATCAAAGAATATTTTAAGCTGTTCAGACATATAGTCTGAAATAAGAGAGGGTAGAGAAGACATGGAAGTTTCTAAAGAGCCAACTTTGTTGGTCAGCAATGAAAGCCGATCCTTCAAAGGCAGATCTTTAGGGGATGGAGGTGTATGGGTAGACTGTTTGGATTGAGTAGATGGTGATGATGAGGATGAGGCTGGTGTATGGGGATGTGATGGAGAGGGAGAGGGTATTTTGGAAAGAAGCTCCATAGCCTGGGCAAAAGTAATGTGGCCCGGCTTGGAGGGGTCGATGGGTCCTTCAGCAGTGGCAGTAGCTGCATCATCAGGAGATGGGGTAGAAGTTGGGAGCCTTTCAGATGCTCCTTGTGTTGCAGCACCTTCATTAAGGCCAGTGGTGGTTCCCTCTGCAGTACCTTGGTTTAAAAGTACCTCATCATTAGGAGATGGAAGTTGCATTTCAACATCAGCAGTGGTGAAACCTACTGATGGAGTTTGCATGACAGGAGCAGCCTCACCAAAGGGATGTTCTGTTCCCTGAGGTTCATCAGCTTGAGTGGTTGGTCCTTCAGCAGCTGTTTGGTGTAGAACAGCTGCACCATGAGGAACAGAGATTGGAGGCTGAGCTGCTGGTTGGTCTAAGCCAGTAGTATGGGCACCTCGTGCAGACTCAGGGTGTAAAGAAGTATGAAGTGGGGACTGTGTGGACTCAGTATGGAGTGGAGAGAACTCCTGTCTTCCAATATTCTCAGCCTGTTGGGAGGCTGGAATAGTTGATGTGGCTGTCTCCGTATGTACAACTGGCTCCTGTTGGGAGGAACCAGAGGGTTTAGGCTGACTTGGGGTTGACACAGGGTGGAGTGAAGCATGCTCCAATTGTGTTGATCCTTCTCCCAAAATAGGAGAGGCAGCAGGGGTTGCTTCTTTTTCAATTGAACCCTGTTGAGAGGGAACAGAGGGGCTGGTTTGTGCTGTTTTGGCTGTTGGTTTCTTTTTGGCAAAGGATTTTCTCTGGTATGATCTGAGAGATGAGGTGGGTGATTGTGGAGAGGTGAGAGGTTCAGATTGGACAGGTTTGGAGACTGGGTCAGAAACAGGTGGGTTGGCCTGTTCCATTGTCTCAGGTGCCACGGAAGCACCAGCCACAGAGGCTTCAGGTTCAACAAATGAACCAGGGTGAGAAGCCTGCTCCCCCTCAGCCACAGAGGCTGAGGGTGCAGACTTAGACTTAGCTGTTTTGGCCTTCTTGTGGACAGGCCCAGCTTCAGTCGTTTCCAGGGACCTTTTAACGAACTTGGCCCTGGCTTTGGATTTTCTTTTGGGAGCAACTTCTGGATCCACCCTCACAGCAGAGGGTCCTTCCACCAATCCTAGCAGCCTCCTCATTGGAGTAGATAGAGGAGGCTCATTTGGGAGAACCGGAGTGTAGAAAACTCTATTTCCTATAACATGAAAAACAACAGTACGGAGTAAAGGCTGAGAGTTATACAGATGCTCACCACAAACATGCTTGAAAATGAGGCTCAGAAATCTGGGATAACGAACAGCAGCTGGTTCCTGTAAACCCAGTAAACCCATCAATTAAAAAACCAAGTGTATAGTTCTAAGCTGTAGAGGGGGGGTGAATACAGCAATTAAAAAACTTAACAATCTTTTTCTCAATGTTTGTGTTTATTATTAACAAGTGTTAATTACAAACAAGCTTGAATGCGGAAAGGTTCAAGCTGAGATGACAGATACAACAGTTGTTTAGCTAATCTAAGACACACTCAGACTAGTTACAATGACTACACTCACTTAGATGCACTCACTGTTTTTACAAGACTCAGATGGACAGCTTATACAAAGACAGCTTAGACACACTCTACTGTTTTATATAAGCAGACTTGCATGCATGGAATAACACACAATGCACGTTCTGATTTCACACTCTTGATGTCTCATAATCCGTAGAAGCTTCCTTTTATACTCAAAAGGAGAATCTCAGTGAAGCTTCTTCATTGGACAGATGAGATAGTGGAAAGTCTTTCCAAAAAGACAAAACACCTTTCTGCACGTTCTGATAAAGTATATTTGTCTTCACATGGCAGAATCTTTGTCTTTTCCTTTTTGTCACTGTTGCATAAGACTTTAACCAAAAGAGGAATGTCAACTTTGCATCTTTCTTCTTTCGCTAATGCCATTTTGATATAAGAAAAGGTCTGTCACACATTTCAGATATCCGTTTGTCTCCATGTAACAGAATAGCGTGGGCAGGCTGTGCAGTTCTGTTTTCCAATTTGTCTTCGACTTGTAAACTGATCTTGTAGCCAAAAACAATACATGAGGACTTGGAAACATATCCCATAAAGTGTTTAACCTGTTCACAAAGAACAGGCTCTGTTCACAAAGAACGGAACACTTGTAAATTGTCCAATCTGTTCAACAGAACAGAGCAGCGTAGACAGTTTATGTCCAGCCTGTTCAACAGGCTAAACAGCTTGGACAAACTGCCTTCGTTGCAAAGAATGCAACATGGTAAACAGCTTTGGGCTGATATTGCAAATCACTTTTCAAGTTTCAATAAGGCAAAAACAGGCCTTAAATTATACCTTCAAGTGCATCAACAGGTTTGTAGGTCCCGAGAGGTTCCCAAAGTATATAGCTTTAAGCTGTAGAGGGGGGTGAATACAGCTATTTACAAACTACACACTATTTTCTCAATGTTTGTATGTATTATCAACAATTTGTTAATTACAAACAAGCTTGAATGCGGAATAGTTCAAGCTGAGATGACAGATACAACAGTATGTTCACTAGTCTAAGACAAACTCAAACTAGTATACAATGAATACACTCACTAAGAAGCACTCACTGTGTTTAGAAGACTTAAGGGAACAGCTTATGTAAAACAGCTTAGACACACAGATACTGATTTACACAGAAGGCTTGCATGCATGAAAATCACACTTGCACGTTCACTCTTGGTTTCAGCACTTAGCTTTCTTCACACTTCTTTCTGTCCTTAGAAGCTTCCTTTTATACCCATTCAGAGGATCTAAGAGAAACATCTTCATTGGACGAAATGAAAAAGGAGAAGTCTTGTTGAAAAGACAACATAACCTTTTCTGCACTTTTCTGAAAAGCAGACTTGTCTTCACATGTGTAGAACTTTTGTCTTTTCACTTTGTCTACTGTTGCATTGCCTTTAACTAATTTCGGAATGTCAACTTTGCGTCTTTCTTCCTTGTAAAGGCCTATTTTTGATATAAGAAAAAGGGTCGTCACCCTTTTTCAAATAACCTTTTTGTCTTCATGTTACAGAACAGCTGGGCAGGCTGAGCAGTTCTGTTTTCCACTTTGTCTTCGACTTGTAAACTGATCTTGTAGTCAAAAACAATACATGATGACTTGGAAACATATTCCATAAAGTGTTTAGCCTGTTCACAAAGAACAGGTTCTGTTCACAAAGAACAGAACACTTTTAAAAATGCCCAAGCTGCTCAACAGTGTAGAGCAGCGTAGACAGTTTATGTCCAGCCTGTTCAGCAGACAGAGCAGCTTGGACAAACTGTCTTAGTTTCAACACATGCAACATATAGAACAGCTTTAGACTGATATTGCAAATCATTTTCAGGTTTCAATAAGGCATATAACAGGCCTTATATTCAACCTTCAAATGCATCAACAGGTTTGATTATAAATCTCCCCCTCAGATGTAGAACAGGTTTGACTGAGGCCTTTTTGTGCCTAACAATCTCCCCCTATTTGCAATAACCAGTCTAAGCTGGTCTTATAAAAAATCACTATATATTTTTACAGTACATTTGCTGAAATAAAATTACAACATTACAGTAAAGTAAAAGATCAGATTTTATATACACTGATTCTTGATTACATACAACAACACATGTTTTTACAAGAGTACAACTAATGCACTAATGTATTTTACAACTAATGTAAAAGAGAATTACAACATATGTAACATAGAGTACAACTAATGTACATTGGACTATTTTTGTTGGGAGCAGAAAACGGTAAGCCTGTCCAACTGATGGACAGC
>JAANYP010000850.1:0-70773 GCA_020465985.1 Centrapalus pauciflorus | reverse complement strand
ACCTTCTTTAGAACAGTGTGGATCACCTTTACCTCTGGCGTACCATTGCTCATAAGGAATTCAGTAAGAGTGTCATCCCAGGCTCTAGGGGATTGTTTGAGACCATAGAGAGCTTTGTCCAACTTAAGACAAACCTGGATGTTGTCATGTTCCAAACCTGGAGGCCTGCTTGACATAAACTTCTTCTGGCCAGCTTCCCATTCAAAAGCACTCTTCAATCCATTTGAAATACATTAATGCTCGTATGAGCAGTTTGTAGGCTAGATACACACGAATTGCTTCTAGCCTGGCCACAGGAGCCAATGTTTAATCTAATCAATTCCTCCCTGGCTGTAGCCCTGCGCAACAAGTCTTGGCCTTATTTCTAAGACATGACCTTGTTCATCCATCTTGTTCCCTGATACCCATTTTGTCCAATTATAGTTTTCCTTTAGGAGCCGGGACCAGCTTCCATAATTCACTTGTTTCTCTCAAATGATTGAGCTTTCTTGCATGGCAGTGATCCAATGGCATCTTTTCATGCTTCATCAACCTTCTTTGGCTCCCTCCGTGAAAAAAAACTAGAGAACATACCCAAAAGTTCCCTAAGCTGTCCACCGTGTTTGTATCCCTTTGTTGCATGTCACCAATTCTTGATCATTGGCGGTGACCTGATCCAACTTTAGGATTCATTTCAATGATGATTACCTGAGTTGTTAACATCTTCAGCAGGTCCTGTTGAACAGCTCTCACGATTTTCAGGACACACTGTTGTCTTGAGCTGTTCACTGTTGAAACATGTCTGACCACTGTGAACATATCGCAGAGGAACTGGGGAAAAATCAGCCCTTGATAGTTCTGGACTGCAGTTGTATTAAGTCAGTACATTTATTCACACAGGGGTATTTGACATAATCATTCATCCTGTCCATCATGATTAACAGGTCCACACTGCGGTGTAGTGGAAGCTTTGAGTCCTCTCATTGATTGAATGACATCAGATATCAAAGTTTTAGTTCTCATGAAACAGACTTCAGGGACGCTTTGGTGGAGGCATTCTGGATCTTCAAATGTGACATTGATAGATTCACTACCACCTTTCTTTTGTGTGTATACTCTGTAGGCCTTTGGGAGATAGCAGAGGTAGCCAACAAACACACCTTCATCAGCTTTAGGTCAAAACTTTGGGACAGCTGGTCCCTTTGATTCAGAATGAAACAGTGGACACCAAATACACATGGACATATAACTGACATTTGGCTTCCTCCATTTGAAGCAGCTCATAGGGCGTTTCTGTTGAATCTTTTCACCACTTCAGGATCTGTTTTGGGTGAAGCAGGCAGTGTTAACAGCTTCAGCCCAAAATGATGAGGTTAAACCTGATGCACACAGCATGGTTCTGGCAGCTTCAATGCGAGTTCGGTTTTCCTTTCGCAACTCAATTTGTGAGGAGTTTTACTGCTGAAAGTTTGAGTGATTCCTTTCTCTAAAGAAGTCTTCAAGAGTATGTTTCTGAACTCAGTACCATGATCCACTTATAAGCTCTTTACTTGGGAGAGTTCAGCATTTCCATCTTTTTGACAAATCCAATATCTCTCCTAGCAGCTCTCCTTTGCTCTTAGAAAGCTCCCCCATGGTACATGGAGAACTATCAACCATTACAAAGTGTCTCTTCTTCCTCCTAGGACTTGGGACATTAACAGGTCCAAACAAGTCCCTATTTATACGACGAGTGGAGTATCAATAGAGAAATTATGTTGGATTTAAAAGATGTTTTTCTTGCCTTGCCTTCTCACAATCTGTGCATAATCTACCTTAGCCAAAGTCTATAGAAGGCAAACATGTCACAACTCTTTCTTACAGAGTTTGTGATGTTCTTGACTTTCAGATGTGACAGTCTTTTGTGCCAAGACAGTTTAGTCAGTATTTGTTCTTGTAGAAACAGGTTTCAGTTGTGGGGTCAGACGAATGCATATCCAAACATATTACACCTTTCTTTCTTTGAGCACATAGCACAATTTGCCTTGGGAATCCAATATGTAACCCAGGTGCTATCAAAGTTAACCTTGTAGGCCCCCATCACATAGTTGGGCTATGCTAACAAGGTTATGTTTTAGCCCAAACCACATAGGTACTCTTTTGAACACTGCCGCACCAGCTTTAAGATTTCCATATCCCTCAGTGCGATCCCTGTACATTTTCACCAAAGGTGGCTTTTGGCCCTTTTTCCGGTGAGTTCACTCAGCAATTTTTACAACCTGATGTGCCCTGAGCAGCCACTGTCCAAGTACCAAACCTGGAGGTTGTTTTTCCTGCAGAGTGATAAGGAATTATTAGTCCTTTTTAAGGGTCTAATCCTTACAGAGATGAGTTCTCCTACTTCATCAACATTTGTTGCTGGATTTGAAATAGCCACATCATATTCCCCTATCGAATGTATCAGTTTGACTCCCATCTCAGTAACTGTGCCATTTCCAACACTGCTTCGTGACCGTTGTGAGAGAAACCAGAGTTAACCGGCCTCATGTCATAAGATTCGGACAGTCCTTGGCCTGATGTGTCTTCTTCACACATTTGTAACATTTTCTCTTTTAGTATTTTTAGAAGAAGATCCTTCAGAAACCACATTCTGAGCTATTTTTGCTTGATTCTTTCAGAGGTTAGCCTTCTTTGTTGAATCAACAGTTGTGTGGAGAGTCAATAGCCACAGCTTGCACTGTCTCTTCTTTCCTCTTTTTGGGAGGACAGATGTCAAAGACAGGCCGCTTGATTAGCTTTTTGAGCTTCCACCTGTTTGGGGAAACTATTCCAGTTGTCTCTTTGAGCAATGGCTTTGCCTTGCCCTTACCTGGATGAGATTTTAGCTGCCTATCAGCATATCACTGTTGTCTGGTTTTGAAAAATCTATTTTCATTTAAAACCAATTTACCACTATGATTTGAAAACTTATTGAAATCACAGCCAGTTTTGTTTTCAACATGGACTTACCCTTTGAAAACAGGCTGCTTACTTGAAAACTTATTTTAAAGTGTTTAGCACACAAGGTAACATGCTTTTTACCATCAGCTTTGACTCAGAACCTGTTTTGTCAAAAGGTTTACATCACAACTTCAGGTGAACATGTTTTCCTTTCTTTTGTTGTGTGAGCTAGCGAGCCCTTAGCAGGCGGACTTGAGAACAACTCCAAACATCCGCTTTGAGCTGATGTCAACACAAGCTGTCAGTATTTGAGGCCCTGACAAACATGTTTGTCTGAGATTCGTTTACCATTCACATTTTGAATGAATGTATTTGGAGTTCACCAAGAGTGGATAAATCTTTTTCAGATTACTTCCTTAACCAATGGAAGCTGTGTGTTCAAGATCCCATCAAGATAGTCTTGGTTTGTGCAGGAATCTGTTGACTATACAATGGCTGACTTTTTGGCAGATTGGCACCAAGAGTAATACTAATCTTTCGAAGCTTAGCGTGCTTTATTCTGTTTTCTCTTTTCTCCTGTAAAATGGGAGTGATGTGTTTTTTAACCTCATCAACGCTCAGTTTCCCAACTTATGGAAACTGTCCGTTTACTTGGATTTTAGTTTTAAGATCAGCTATAAGATTAGAGATTTCGATAGTAAAGCATCATGCTTTTTCAACCGCCAGCGTTGTTGAGATCAAACAAGCTATATTCAAACCATTTTTAACTTTTTCTTCAGAACTGTAAGCCATTAAATTTGTACCTTATACATATAGTAGGAGTCCAGTTCTCTAAGCTGCCTGAAGGCTTCCAGCTTCAGCCATATCTGATTTGAAGTGCTTGTTGATGGGACCATCAGTGTTCGGCCATAAGACCATGATTATCTCTCATTCGATGCTGAATCAGATTCCTCCCAGTAACATGTCTCTGCCATAAGTCCTTTTCGGCGATGGAAGACACGAGTTTTCCATTTCTAGCTTAGCCATGGCCATAAGTACTTAACCCCTACTATCCATAATCCTTGTTCGTCTTGTGGGTTGGATGATGACCAACAGCTTTTGGACACACAGTCAGCAGATATGTGACCAAATTTTTGCCACATTGAAGCACCAGCTTTGGGATTTGTCAAATGCCTTCTTTTTCCCAGACCCTGCAGCTCCTTGTAAGCATGTTTCTTCCAAACCTTTTCTTGTTGAACCTTTTGACAAGAATGCTATCATTGCTCATCCTCTTGTTCAACAAGATCGCAGCATCTTCTTCGTCTGACACCCCTCCTTTTCATTCATCCTGTGATAAGGTGAATGAACAACATCACTCACCTGATTACAGGCTGTCTACATTAGCCCATACAGGCGCACCTCTTTGGATTTCCCCAAGGCATTCTATTTTTGTTGCCTTGATGTTCCTCATTCAGTAAGGATCCATACAGATTCCCCTATCCATCCTTCTGATAGTACCTGAGTTCCTTAGTTGTTGAAAAAGTTCGTTCCACTCTTCAGGTAACATGTCCAGACATTTATCCCCCAGGGTAGACTGTCCTTAGTGATCCCAACGCTTTGCGATCATTCACTAAGGCCAGTAAAACCTGGTGTAGGTTTCAGTGCGAGTCTCCTTTGGTTTAGCAAAGACAGTTCATACTGTCTAACCAAGATTGTTGATTGTTGTCCAGTGTGATTGGGGTCCATCAACGACGGTACCCAAAGTATCCCACATTTTTTTGCTGTCTCATTTTCCAAACCTGTTTCGAACAACATCATCAGGAAGAGAAATGACCAGATTGTTTCTGGCCTTTGCTCCAGAGCCACCAGTCTCTTGTAGTTCATAAGACCATTGAGCTTTCGATTCTCAAAGGTCCTGATTTCAGGAGCAGCTCTTCAACGCTAGCTTAGGTAGTACACGAGGTGGCAACATAGGACCCTCCATCACTATCTCTGGCCATTGTACCTCCCGATTCTCTACACATAGAGCCTACACATTCTGCACTTCCACCAGAGAAGTTTTGATGATTAACATTTGTGAGGTGTTGCCCATAGAAGCCATGTCATCGTAAGAAGGATTTGACAGACTGTTGTCCATGGAAACTTGGGAGCCTTGAGAGATCTAGATGGGTGGAGAAAAAAACACACACTCTTAAATGTTCTGATACCGTTGTGGCTCCCGAGAGGTCCCAAACGATATAGATATAAAAGGGGGCTGTAGAGGGGGGTGACATACAACAATTAAACAACTACACACTCTTTTCACTGTTTGTTTGTACTTATTCAACAATTTGTTAATTAAAACAAGCTTGAATGGGAATGTTTCAAGCTGAGTGAACGATACAACAGTATGTTCACTAGTCTAAAGACAAACTCAACACTAGAATACAATGAATACACCTCCACTAAGAAGACACTCACCGTGTTACAAGACTTAAGGGCAACCGCTTATTAAAACAGCTACGACCACCGTGCTGTTTCTACACAGAGACTTGCATGTTCACTCTGGTTTCAGCACTTAGCTTTCTTCACATTCTTTCTGACCTTAGAGTTCCTTTTATACTCACTTAGAGGATCTAAGAGAAACATCCTTCATTGGACGGAATGAAAAAGGAGAATTCTTGTTGGAAAAGCAACCTACCTTTTCTTGCACTTTTCTGAAAAGCACCTTGTCTTCACATGTGCAGCGAACTTTTGTCTTTTTACTTTGTCTACTGTTGCATTGCCTTTAACCAATTTAGGAATGTAACTTTGACGTCTTTCTTCCTTGTAAAGGCCTATTTTGATATAAGAAAAAGGTCTGTCGCCCTTTTTCAAATAACCTTTTGTCTTATGTTTACAGACCGCTTGCGCAGGGCTGAGAGTTCTTGTTCCACTTTGTCTTCGACTTTGTCAAATACTATTGTACGTCATAAAACACTACATGATGAACTTGGAACAGATTCTAAACGTGTTAGTCTGTTCACAAGAATCGGTTCTGTTCACAAAGAACAGGAACACTTTAAAAATGCCCAAGCTGCTCCAACAGTGTAGAGCCGCGTGACAGTTATGTCCAGACTGTTCAGCAGACAGAGCAGCTTGGACAAACTGTCTTAGTTGCAACACATGCAACATATAGAACAGCTTTAGACTGATATTGCAAATCATTTTCAGGTTTCAATAAGGCATATAACAGGCCTTAAATTCAACCTTCAAATGCATCAACAGGTTTGATTATAAATTCTCCCCCTCAGATGTAGAACAGGTTTGACTGAGGCCTTTTTGTGCCTAACAAGCACTCTGAGGATTCGGTCAATGTGGCCTGTCTAATGCTAGCGACCATGACATCTGAGCTGCGGACTAGCCTTATGGACGTCTCAGCTTGACAGATGTATCGCCAGCTAAAGGATATGTTCCAGACTCAGGCTCGGACTGAGAAAGATATACGACAAGGGCTCTGAGCTCCTGCAGAATGGCAGAAGGAACAACTGTTAGACCCCATTTGCTGAAGATGAAAGGTTATCTGGATCATCTTAGCAGACTTGGGTATCCCGTGACACAGGACATGACCACGAATCTAATTCTCAATTCCTTATTGAAGGAATTTTAGCAATTTGTAATTTGTTACAACATGCATGGAGAAGATGATCAGTGGGCTGCATCAGATGCTATAGACTGCTAAGGGAATGATTAAGGAGAGTAGATAGGGAAAGAGACGGAAGGGAAAGTAAGTTTCCAAGCCGTAGGTTAAAGCTAACAAGTAGCTAAAACCTAGAACCAGAGAAGTCAAATCCAAGGATGACAATTTCTTTGAGTGCTAGGAAACTGGGCACTGGGAAAGGCATTTGTCCCAAGTACTTGGAAACGGTCAAGGTTGACCGCATTGAGACTTCGTGTATCTGAATCAGTCACTTCTATTGTTCTTGGATATGTGATACCCAATTGAACAAAGTTTCATGCATAATGTCTGCAATGACTAAAATGAAGTGAAAAGAGATGACAGATTCAGTGGGAGCATAGAGACATCTTAGAGAATACTCTGCTGGACACTATTTTCATGTCATCAATAGTTTATCATGGTGTAGTATACAATTGATTGAATTTCTTGCAAGTATTTTTGGGATAAATAAAGAATTTTTGGTGTTAAATATTTGTTGCTTGAAATTCCTATTGTTTAGGATTACTAAACCATGATTATAGACTATTGATTCAAGTGGAACTTGAATAGTAACTTGTCAATGGAGATTGGACAAGCTAGTAGTCATATTCAGATAAAAAGGGTTACGATGTTGTTGTGTAAATTGTTCAAGTGTTCAAATGCAGTTTCATTGAACTTGTTAATTCTTGAAAGCTTGTTCAAGAGATTATATGAGTTGGATAGTCACCTGTGATTATATAGATGAAACTAATAAAAATGCAGAATTAAAATGTAAAGGAGTTACATGGAGGTTAATTCACTTCACTTGTCAGAAATAATTAGACTTGAGAAGTCAGGATTGTTTAGACAAGAAGTAATCGCATTTTATAAAATTACATGTGAAATGTATACAACTTGTGTGATGGTTAGTCAAGTAATAGCATTTGACTTGTTTAAACACTCGTCGGCAAACTTGACGGAACACTACAACAAAATGTTGTCGATAACCAGGTTCTGGTGGTTATGGATACATATCACAAATGTTGAACACAATGTTATTAAAGATATTTGTAAGATATAGATAAACCGCATACTGTCATATTCAAGACTAAACATCTAAACGTATCACTAGTAGCAATTAATCTGAATTGCTAGAGCTCCTAAATTTTAATCCTGGTGTCTTTATGAGTGATTTACCAGTTCCTCTAAAGATAATGGATATAAATTTGTACGGAGATTCAGATTGAGTCTGAATAATATTACAAAAAGTTGTAATAAATAACTAGTGTAATTTTTCAAAGATAAACGGTAATGGAAGTTAAGTCAGTTAACTAGAGAACACTCCCACTAAGATCATGTCTGAAATTAATTTTTCGATAGATCGTGTTACCGTTACATTTGATAAAGGAACAGTAGCATTAAATTGATGGAATTCATGTTGTGTTTATTGAGATAAAGGAGATCAACATGATATCTTTAATGTCGTTCTATTTTGCATGTTTTAGAAATCCAAGAATAAATTTGAAGTTATTCTAATACTATTCCATAGCTGCTTGTTGTCGTGGGAACCACAACAAGAATTAAAAGGCTACTGTGGTTTTTGGTTGATATTCATGGGTGATGAATATAGCAAAGGTTGGACCAAATTCACAGGTATATGTTGCGAACAAATATTGGATTAACCCACCGATTGAGACCACTTTGTGGATCATAGTCATGAGTCGTTTCAAAAAGGTAATCCTTAGTACCTGAGATGTCTACGTACTTTAGTGCGAGTGCTGTTGTACATTTGGCCTAACTTAACGTCATCCGTAACTGGGTGATAATAACGGTTCGAGGCTGGTTGCAGTGGGAGTCGTGCTGGAGGCCTAGATAGTCAAGATGGGATTTGCACCTTCTTTTAACTAAGAAGAGATATTTCTGGGCCCCTCGGCGATCGATACTAACAGAAATGCATGGCCATGCTCGGACAGAACTGATGTGTTCTACTCTGTCTGTTACAGTTCAGTGTGAGATCAGGGAGTCGAGAAACATAATCGTGTTTGCTACGGTTGATGTAATCCATGCCTAGCTTTCACATTGAAATATCGTGATGCATGAGATATAACCTAAGTTTCTTTTTGGAAGGATGTTTCAGCAAGAATGCCCGAATGGGAGTCAGAGTTTTTATGACCTTGGTTGCCTAAAGTGTCTAGCCATGACCTCCTTTAGGCGCATGCTGCAGGACAGTATGTCGTCTAACACAAGTGGGAGTATGTTAGTATATGGTGTGTAAAGATGACATTACTACTGCATCATAGCTGATTTCATAAAACACTTGAGGGTCACACCGATGAGCACAACTGAGCAAAATGCAATTAAACTATTGAATAAATGATATTGGATATTATTTATGACACTAAATGATCATTGAGATTATATTAATGTGTGATTAATTATATCTCAAAGTACGGGGACTATAAATGCAATATTAGATATTGTAGTGATTTAATTGTCATTGGATGATAATTAAATAATAATTATCTAGTCTTTTATTTATTATTAGATATAAAATAAAAGATGTATTTATTTGAATCGATATTATCATCTCATTATTGGATAATTGGATGGATAATTAAGAACAAATAAATAGAGATAATTATAAATAATTATCTATTCGTTTATATATTATTAGATAATATATAAAAGATAAACATTATTTAATAGATATATATAATTATAGAGATAATTATATAAGGTTTAAATAATAAAGATAATTATTAAGATATATATTATATTATTATATTAGAGTTTGATTAAAACTAAAACTCTTAATTAATAATATATTATATATATAAAACATAGGCGGCCCATATATAGAGAAAGATATATACATAATAGATGACACAAAAGGTTTTTGTGTGGTTTATTTGAGGAGCGCCGCACACACACACACTTGAAGGTGTTTGTGTGTGTGTGGTGTACTACGGCCGTACGAACCAAATACGCAATTAGGTGTTTGGTTTTCCCGTTCCTCGTGTGTTTAATTGCATACCTGGCGCCGCTCGATCGTGTCGTCACTGGTAGATACCAAAAGCGTCTCATTCGTGTATTCTTGTCATAGAATACAATGGTACGGATTTTAATGCTTTCATATTTACTTATCTTATGTTTTACTTGATGATCCGTGTATGGAATTCGTAATTTTTAAAAAGCTTCCGTTGTGCGTTAATATGATTAATGTTTTTGTTTTTTTATGAAAAACCATACGAATTCCCAACAATAAAACTAATTGATTAATTTAACCTAAGTTTTATCATTCTCTTGAGTTAAATTGAGAAATTATGTATTTGCAAATCTCGAGCTGTTAGTTCAATTTCTCAAGCTGTTAGTGCATTTTCTCATGCTGTTAAGTGTTTAATAAACTAAGTTTATAAAATTACTTGATTAATTTTAACCTAAGTTTTATTATTAATGGAATGGAATGGAACTGAATTGATTGTATATAACCTAAGTTTATAAAATTTCTTTATTTATTTTAACCTAAGTTTTATTATTTATGGAATGGATTGGAATTGAATTGATTGTATATAACCTAAGTTTATAAAATTACATGATTAATTTTAACCTAAGTTTTATTATTCATGGAATGGAATGGAATTGATATTATTATATATAACCTAAGTTTAAAAAATTACTTGATTAATTTTAACCTAAGTTTTATTATTCATGGAATGGAATGGAATTGAATTGATTGTATATAACCTAAGTTTATAACATTACTTGATTAATTTTAACCTACACTTTATTATTCCCTTGAGTTAAATTGAGAAATTATGTTTTAGCGAATCTCGAGCTGTTAATTCAATTTCTCAAACTGTTAGTGCATTTTCTCAAACTGTTAAGAGTTTCATAAACTAAGTTGATAAAATTACTTGATTAATTTTAACCTTAGTTTTATTATTCATGGAATGAAATGGAATTTAATTGATTGTATGTAACCCAAGTTTAAAAAATTACTTGATTAATTTTAACCTAAGTTTTAGAATGGAATTGAATTTATTGTATATAACCTATATTTACAAAATTAATTGATTAATTTTAACCTAAGTTTTATTATTCACTTGAGTTAAATGGAGAAATTATGTTTTTTGCAAAAATCGAGCTGTTAGTTCAATGTCTCAAGCTGTTAAGTGTTTTATGAACTAAGTTTATAAACTTACTTGATTAATTTAAACCTAAGTTTCATTATTCATGGAATGGAATGGAATGGAATCGATTGTATATAACCTAAGTTTATAAAATTACTTGATTTATTTTAACCTAATTTTTATTATTCATGTAATGAAATGGAATTGAATTGAATTGATTGTATATAACCTAAGTTTCTAAAATTAAATGATTAATTTAACCTAAGTTTTATCATTCACTTGAGTTAAATTGAGAAATTACGTATTTGCAAATCTCGAGCTGTTAGTTCAATTTCTCAAGCTGTTAGTGCATTTTAGAAAGGCTGTTGAGTGTTTTATAAACTAAGTTTATAAAATAACTTGATTAATTTTAACCTAAGTTTTATTATTAATGCAATGGAATGTAATGGAATGAAATTGAATTGATTGTATATAACCTAAGTTAATAAAATTACTTGATTAATTTTAAGGTAAAGTTTTATTATTCATGGAATGGAATTGATATTATTACATATAACCTAAGTTTATACAAGTACTTGATAAATTTAACCTAAGTTTTATTATTTTGGAATGGATTGGAATTGAATTGATTGTATCTAACCTAAGTTTATAAAATTATATGATTAATTTTAACCTCAGTTTTATTATTCATGGAATGGAATGGAATGGAATTGATATTATTATATATAACCTAAGTTTATAAATTACTTGATTAATTTTAGCCTAAGTTTTATTATTCATGGAATGGTGTGGAATTGAAATAATTGTATATAAACTAAGTTTATAAAATTACTTGATTAATTTTAACCTACACTTTATTATTCACTTGTGTTAAATTGAGAAACTATGTTTTTGCAAATCTCGAACTGTTAATTCGATTTCTCAAACTGTTAGTGCATTTTCGCTAACTGTTAAGAGTTTTATAAACTAAGTTGATAAAATTACTTGATTAATTTTAACCTAAGTTTTATTATTCATGGAATGAAATGGAATTTAATTGATTGTATATAACCCAAGTTTAAAGAATTACTTGATTAATTTTAACCTAAGTTTTAGAATGGAATTGAATTGATTGTATATAACCTATATTTATAAAATTAATTCATTAATTTTAACCTAAGTTTTATTATTCACTTGAGTTAAATTGAGAAATTATGTTTTTTTTGCAAATCTCGAGCTGTTAGTTCAATTTCTCAAGCTGTTAAGTGTTTTATAAACTAAGTTTATAAAATTACTTGATTAATTTAAACCTAAGTTTTATTATTCATGAAATGGAATTGAATTAAATCGATTGTATATAACCTAAGTTTATAAAATTAATTGATTTATTTTAAATTAAGTTTTATTATTCATGTAATGAAATGGAATGAAATTGAATTGATTGTATATAACCTAAGTTTCTATAATTAATTGATTAATTTAACCTAATTTTATCATTCACTTGAGTTAAATTGAGAAATTATGTATTTGCAAATCTCGAGATGTTAGTTCAATTTCTCAAGCTGTTATTGCATTTTCTCATGCTGTTAAGTGTTTTATAAACTAAGTTTATAAAATTACTTGATTAATTTTAACCTAAGTTTTATTATTAATGGAATGGAATGGAACTGAATTGATTGTATATAACCTAAGTTTATAAAATTATTTGATTTATTCTAACCAAAGTTTTTTTATTTATGGAATAGATTGGAATTGAATTGATTGTATATAACCTAAGTTTATAAAATTAAATGATTAAATTTAACCTAAGTTTTATTATTAATGTAATAAAATGGAATGGAATTGATATTATTATATATAACCTAAGTTTAAAAATTTAATTGATTAATTTTAACATAAGTTTTATTATTCATGGAATGGAATGAAATTGATTGTATATAACCTAAGTTTATAAAATTACTTTATTTATTTTAACCTAAGTTTTATTATTCATGTAATGAAATGGAATGGAATTGAATTGAATTCATTGTATATAACCTAAGTTTATAAAATTAATTGATTAATTTAACCTAAGTTTTATCATTCACTTGAGTTAAATTGAGAAATTATGTATTTGCAAATCTCGAGCTATTAGTTCAATTTCTCAAGCTGTTAGTGCATTTTCTCATGTTGTTAAGTGTTTTATAAACTAAGTGTATAAAATTACTTGATTAATTTTAACCTAAGTTTTATTATTCATGGAATGGAATGAAACTGAATTGATTGTATATAACCTAAGTTTATAAAAGTACTTGATTTATTTTAACCTAAGTTTTATTATTCATGTAATGAAATTGAATGGAAATGAATTGATTGTATATAACTTAAGTTTCTAAAATGTATTTATTAATTTAACCTAAGTTTTATTATTCACTTGAGTTAAATTGAGAAACTTATGTTTTTGCAAATCTCGAGCTGTTAGTTCAATTTCTCAAGCTGTAAGTGCATTTTCTCAAGCTGTTAAGAGTTTTATAAATTAAGTTTATAAAATTTCTTGATTAATTTTTAACCTAAGTTTTATTATTCATGGAATGGAATGGAATTGTATATAACCTAAGTTTATAAAATTACTTATTTAATTTTAATCTAAGTTTTATTATTCGCTTGAGTTAAATTGAGAAATTATGGTTTTTGCAAATCTCGAGCTGTTAGTTCAATTTCTCTAGCTGTTTGTGCATTTTATCAAGCTGTTAAGTGTTTTATAAACTAAGTTTATAAAATTACTTGATTAATTTTAACCTAAGTTTTATTATTCATGGAATGGAATGGAATTGAATTGATTGTATATAACCTATGTTTATAAAAAAACTTGATTAATTTTAACCTAAGTTTTATTATTCATGTAATGAAATCGAATGGAATTGAATTGATTGTATATAACCTAAGTTTCTAAAATTAATTGATTAATTTAACCTAAGTTTTATTATTCACTTGAGTTAAATTGAGAAATTATGTTTTTACAATCTCGAGCTGTTAGTTCAATTTCTCAAGTTGTTAATGCATTTTCTAAAGCTGTTGAGTGCTTTATAAACTAAGTTTATAAAATAACTTGATTAATTTTAACCTAAGTTTTATTATTAATGGAATTGAATGGAATGAAATTGAATTGATTGTATATAACATAAGTTTATAAAATCACTTGATTAATTTTAAGTTAAGTTTTATTATTCATGGAATGGAATTGATTATATATAACGTAATTTTATACATTTACTTGATAAATTTTAACCTAAGTTTTATTATTTTGGAATGGATTGGAATTGAATTGATTGTATATAACCTAGGTTTATAAAATTACATGATTAATTTTAACCTAAGTTTTATTATTCATGGAATGGAATGAAATGGAATTGATATTATTATATATAACCTAAGTTTATAAAATTACTTGATTAATTTTAAACTAAGTTTTATTATTCGTGGAATGGAATGGAATTGAATTGATTGTATATAACCTAAGTTTATATAATTACTTGATTAATTTTGACCTACACTTTATTATTCACTTGACTTAAATTGAGAATTTATGTTTTTGCAAATCTCGAGCTGTTAATTCAATTTCTCAAACTGTTAGTGCATTTTCTCAAACTGTTAAGAGTTTTATAAACTAAGTTGATAAAATTACTTGATTAATTTTAACCTTAGTTTTATTATTCATGGAATGAAATGGAATTGAATAGATTGTATAAAACCTAAGTTTATATAATTATTTGATTTATTTTAACCTAAGTTTTATTATTCATGTAATGAAATGGAATGGAATTGAATTGATTATATATAACCTGAGTTTCTAAAATTAATTGATTAATTTAACCTAAGTGTTATTATTCACCTGAGTTAAATTGAGAAATTATGTTTTTTGCAAATCTCAAGCTGTTAGTTCAATTTCTCAAGCTGTTAGTGCATTTTCTAAAGCTGTTGAGTTTTTTATAAACTAAGTTTATAAAATAACTTGCTTAATTTTAACATAAGTTTTATTATTAATGGAATGAAATGGAATGGAATGAAATTGAATTGATTGTATATAACCTATGTAATGATGTATTCCCGTAAATATTCAGCACCTTAATGATATTCTCATCATATACATAAAGAAACTAGCTCAATAAATGTAGTATGATAAAGAAGAAGACAATATGAATGTTTGAATATTGAGAGCACAATCAAACAGTCGCGGCTGTAATATGAATTCAAATGTCAACCGTATACAAAAAGGTAACCCTAGGAGCCTTTTGTAGGCTCCTTTAATTATCTTTCAAGACATGGCAACTTTGGCCCCTACACTATTCCTTAAACATAAATTACATAGAAATAACATAGAAGACAAATTACAAAGATAATAAATATTACACACAACTCCTAAGATCGAAATAAATAAATCTAACAATCTCCCCCTTTTCGATCACTTAGGAGGTCCTGGAACTCGGGCATGGTCAGTAGATTCTCGAAGACCAAGTATGACGTCGAAGCGTCTGGTTACTTGTCTCAGATGTAGCCTTTCGTTCAGATATTCTATGCCGCTGAGTGTATCCTGTATTTCCTGTGGCGAGCATCTAAGTTCTGGATTTGGTTGAGCGTCAAAGTCTTGAACTTTCTGAGTAAGCGCTGCTCGAACCAATCTGATAGTGCCGTCGGAGTAACAAGGAAGATCCTCAAAGCGCATGAATCTTTTATGTCCTTTCTGATTCAAGAAGATAACCCCTGGCTGTCCTCGAAGCAAAACTTTGTAAGCTGGATAGTGGTCTAGCAAAAATACATCTTGTTCAGGAGCTTTCAGACCCACTTTGACTAATGCACTCTCAATCGCCATCTGGAAATCTCTGAGGCACATAATGATTGATCGGCGATTCATGCATCGAACCAGGGCTGCTAAAGCAGTCATATGTGTCAGACGACCCTTGACTCTATTGACCAACTTTCTGTGCAGACGCTCTACGTCGTCTATGTTTACGAAGTCAAGGTCGCTTTCATACAATTCTTGAATAGTACCGTCTTCTCTAAGTACCTCGAAGGCTGGAGTGTAGACTCTGGCTCTCTTGTACATATGAATGTTATTGATTCTGACTAATTTGGACTTTGACCAGTATTTGCTCTTATCTCTCGTTTCTCTTAGCATCATCTGATTGTATTCGGCTTGAACGCATCGAGAAGCATCGGTCATCACCATTAGAAGACGTCTACTATAAGATCCCGGGTTCTTTCTGAAGACCATTTTGAACCTTTCTTCCAAGAAAGGATTTTGAAATTGATCAGCCGGGAACTTCTTCAAAAATTCTTTTAACCCCTGGACCGGAGGTTCTTCTAATTCTTTAGGTGGAGCCTCAAGAAGTTTCAATACACGGTCTCTCCGGTCCTGACATAACCCTTCTTTAGTTTCTGCATCTAGAGTGTGGACTTCTCCCCATGAGTACCACTTTATCCATTCCTCGTCTGTCCTGTCATATGATGCGGGGACTTCTTTAGTATCAAAGCAGTCGACAGTTCTGGCTTCGGAAGTTTTAGCGATATGGGCGTGCGGAGCTGATTGAGTTGGAAGGGTTGATTGGACTAATGGGGTACGTATAACTGGTGGAGGGTCTTTAGGTGTGGGAGTGGGTTGGATTGATGGAGTTTCTGTGGTAGTGACTGAAGGTGGTTGGATGGAAGAAGATGTTTGTGGTTGGGGTTCATGAGGTGGAGATTGGGGTTCAGGTTTTGGTGTGAGAAATGTATAGCCGGTATCAGTATTAGAATCTGAGTCAGACACTAATATGATTTCGACTTTTTCATATTTGGGCTCATAAATCACCATTGCTGACATGGGGTCTAACGAAGCTGGGCCCTCAATTTGTAGAGGTGCATAGTCTATCATCTGTGCTTCCGTAGCCTCATATGTCTGATCCCCGGACCCAGACCCTTGAATTTCTGTGGCTTCAGCCTCTGCTCCCCCTAGAATGATCATCGAGCCCTCATGATGAACCTTTTGTCGTTTCTCCCCCTCATGACGATCAGGGTCGTCCTAGTCGTCATGTTTTCTTTTAGGGGCTTCGGCCTGAGTGCGGCACTGAAGATCTATGACCGCCGACTCAAGGCGATCCATTCGCGAATTGAGCTACTCTTGGACTTGAAGAAGTAGACGATTGAGAGCATCGATCTTGTCCGAGAGCTCGGCTATTTGAAGATGGACTGAATGAGATCCTGGTGAGGGGCCAGCTTCGGAGGCGACACCCTTACCCTTGATAACAGAAAGAAGGGTGGTGTGACGGTCCTCGGCGGCCTCCCTTTGGGCGTCCAGGTCAGCCCGGGTAACCATTCCGGCAGCACGTAATGCTGCCGTTAACATCTCCAGATTGATGAGGAGATGGCCGGAAGTCGACGGCGTTGATTGAGCCACTCCCGGTCTTCCTTCCGTCATTTCTGGCTCCACTACGGGACGCTCAGATCCGGAAGTTTGTTGAGCTGCCACGGAGGCAGCTCTTGGTGATGCCACAAAGGCATCGTGCGATGTGTGAATTTGTGGGGATGGAATCGTGGGTGAAGGAAGTTCGGTCACGTGGGGAGGAGTGTGACCTCTTTCAACACCGCCGCTCTCCGAATGAGAGGACGATTGAGTGTGTGGAAGATCCCTGTGGAATGAAGTGGTTTCCCTTTGAGGGGAAACCAAGTGGGTGGTGGGGGTTGTTTCGACCGCTGGACTAACGGTCTTTTGAAGCGGAGTCCGGCTAACAGGGCTTGGTTCACCCTCTGACTGAATATCCCTCGCTCTTACGACAGAGACGGTTCTTTCAGAATCCGCCGTTTCTGCCGTCTCACCTACAGCTCCCTCCCTCACAATCTCAACCTCCCGCTCACCGAAACCCATAGACTGTTGAACATTCATCCCGTCTCCCTCATGCTCACTCTCTCGATGCTCACCTTCGGACTGGTTAGTCTCAGTCGATTCCGACTGAGACTCATCCGGATAATGCTCTCTTATATATGCCCTTACCCGCTCGGTGCCCCTTGACCTCGTAAGAGTAGAAAGAGGAATTTTCATTACCTGTACCGTCGGGGCCCCCTTTGGCAGAGTTAACTTTTGTATTGCCACTGTGGGGTAAACATCAGCTTCTGGACGCTCATGTATGTCTTCGTCCTGATCTATTGCACATTGGATGATGAGTTGAAGGAATCTTTGATAAGGAACGTACTTGCGGCCTTTCTTGGTGCTTCTTTCGACGTAGACTCTTCTTAATTCTTCAAATATGAAAGCGGCATAGTCCACGTGTCGGTCGAAGGCAAAGCCGGTGAACATGGCTAATACCTGGGCCGACGCCGAGTCATGGCCTGAATGCTTGGCTGTGAGGTATTTGTTAAGCACATCGAAGAGAATCCGCCAATGGGACTGAAGGTTTTTTGTGCGGAAGTCTGATGGTTTAGTAAGAGGGCCGTCATACCCTAGAGTTTGTATCTCATTTAGGGCCTCAGATACGGACGGGTTTAGGTCGAATGAGTCAACGATGGGAAGATAGTCTTCTATGGGTAGACGAAGAATGTGACGGATGGCTGCGGTGGTGATTTTGACTGGAACGCAGTCAATGGTGGAGGTGAAGTGAGGTTCGGGGTCGGTTATGTATTGAAGCCTGTTCCAGAATTGTTGGAGGTAAATCTGGGGAACAGCTATGGCAGTCGATAGGGCGTAATATATGGGATGGCGGGTGAGGATGTCGAAGGCGAGGGTTTGGGATTCTTTTGGAAGGATGGAGACGTCGAGTTGCCAGTTATGTGGGATAAACTCGACAAACTCGGCGCTTGGCAGAATGGATTCCTCGGGTAGCTGAGCATTATTATTCGGAATTGGAGGATGGGGTACGGTGAGAACGATTGCGGGATCCATTATCCTGCAAAGTGCAACAAAGTTAGGATCATAAGACTTGATATGATAATGCATTGATGTGAAGTCTAGATGAGTGTGAAATAGAAATTGTCTGATCTGTTTAACATCGGGTCTTTATTAGCAGAATAAAATTCCACTAACAAAGTCCAAAGTCAATCGTTAAGAGACCGATGTTAGATAAGACCGTTTCACTCAAACACTGATCCTAACTCTAATCAATGGTGCACTTGGAAGGAACTATTTTTGTGATTTTTGATTTATATGAAAATGCAGAAATGGAAAAAATGAAAAATGAAAAAAATTAAAAAAAATCCTAAGTGTTGGATTTCGGATGGTCCGAATTCGGATGAACAGTGTCATCGAATTCGGATCCGTCCGAAATTGAATGATGCAGGAATGATGTAAGGGGTGGTCCGAATTCGGATTAGGTGAAACTGGGGACCGAATTCAGATGATGGTCCGAAGTGTCAGACATGAAATGGATGAAAGTTGGTCCAAATTCGGATGTGGTATGAACATGGTCCGAATTCGGTTGATGACTTGTGTAAATGCATGCAATGATATGGATATGTCCTAATTTCGGATGGTACCTGGAATTCGGATGGGGACCGAATCCGGGTATCATCCGAATTCGGATGCACAGTGGTGAACAGACTTAGACAATTTTCAAGTTTTATAAAGTTTTGAGCCTGCTTTGATGGTCCGAATTCGGATCAACAGTGAACCGAATTCGGATCAACAGTGGTCCGAAATGGGTTTTCTATTTTGAAAATTTTTTGAATTAAATCCATGTCGGACATCCGAATTCGGGTGGTGGTCCGAATTCGGACATCCGAAACTGCATGAGTGCAGTTAATGTTCATGCAAAGATTAAACGTGAACAGTTGAAAGGTTAATAAAAATGCATGAAGTTACAGATCCTACTTTAAAATAACTAACTGAATACTTTATCTAACTACAACTAAGAAAATATAACACATTAAACTACCTAAAAAGAGTAAAAACCGAAATGAAAAAGGAAAAAAAATTTGAAGATCAAACACACAATATATGAAGTAAAATACTGAAGTAAAGGTAAAAATGGAATACCTGATAGTGCAGATGATGGAAAATGCAAGAAAAATGAAGAAGAATGATGGTCCAAAAGCTTGGAATCGTCGGTAATGGTGGTTCGGCGGAGGAGTTCGTCGACAGAGAGAAAGAAGAAGAAGTAGAAAGGAAATTTCTTGAAGATGAAGTAAAGTGAGGCGTTTGACCGTTGACCCGCCCTTTTAAAGGCGTGCGGGTCGGGTCGGGTGGTCCGCGCCCAAAAAGAGAGATGGGCCGGCGGATGTTTTACCACACAACACAACACAACAAAAAAGTGATTTTGGGCTTTTAAGGAAATAGAACAAAAAGAAATTTTTGGTCCAATACAAAAATAAAATAAAAAAATATTTTTGGAATTTTCTTTAATTTTGAAATTAAAATAAAATGAAATGAAGTAACCTAAAATCTTTTTGGCTTTTTGATAAATTTGAAAGTTAAAATCTTTTTGTGATTTTCTGACCTATTAAATTAAGACTTAAAATTAAATTAAAATTAAGACTAACCTAAAATTCAAAAATTTAACTATAAAAGAAATAAAAGGAAACACAGAATTTTAAAATCCTAACTCTACTCCCCCTCAAATAAATACCGGTTCTTTTTCCTTTTCCTTTTCAGATTTAAATCACGACAAACCTTTTTAAGCCTTACAAATACAGACAAACCTGGATATTGTTTGCATCCCACTCCATGATGAACAATTCACACAGCAATTTATCAGGATCATTAATTATTAAAAATATACGCAGATAAGGAAATATTGAGTTTCAATCTTGTGACATAATCCTTAAATTTAAATAACAGATATTTTCTAAAATAAAGGAATTTCAATCATGATAGATTGAAATAGGATTATTTAAGACAATATCTGATATTTAATTGGAAGGTGGATTCAACATGCCGATATTAGATACTAAAAACCGAAAATGAGGTTCGTCTAAAGCTTTAGTAAATATATCCGCAAGTTGGTATTCCGTGCCAACAAAATATAACTCAATGGTTCCCTTTTCCACGTGATCTTTAATAAAATGATACCTGATATCTATGTGTTTTGTTCGAGAGTGCTGCACGGGATTGCAAGAGATGGCAATTGCACTTCGAGAATCACAGTAAATAGGGATATTGGTGAGTGAGAACCCATAATCGCGTAATTGTGTTTTCATCCACAGCACTTGAGAGCAACAGCTTGCAGCTGCTACATACTCAGCCTCAGCTGTAGATGTGGATACACAATTCTGCTTTTTGGAAGACCAACTCACCGGTCTATCTCCTAAAAACTGTATTCCTCCCGACGTGCTTTTTCTGTCCACTCTACAACCTGCAAAATCAGCATCTGAAAACGCGGTAAGATCGAAATCGGTTCCCTTTGGATACCATAGACCAAGTTCGGGTGTACCCTTAAGATAACGAAAAATGCGTTTTACCGCAGTTAGGTGTGATTCTTTTGGGTCGGCCTGAAATCTAGCACAAAGACATGTTGAAAACACTATATCCGGCCTACTGGCAGTCAAGTATAGTAAGGATCCTATCATCCCTCTGTAAGTTGAATTATCGACACTTTTCCCGGAAGGATCGGTGTCTAACTTACAGTTGGAGGCCATGGGAGTTGCGATACTCGTGCAAGAGTCTAACTTATACTTCTTGAGAATGTCAAGAGTATATTTCGACTGGTTCACAAAAATCCCATCCTCAAGTTGTTTGACTTGTAATCCGAGGAAAAAATTCATTTCCCCCATCATACTCATCTCAAACCGGGACTCCATTAGGGCTGAAAAATCCTTACAAAAATTACTGTCAGTAGATCCAAATATAATATCGTCGACATAAATCTGTACTAGCATTATATGTGGGTCTTCCCTTTTAGTGAACAGAGTTGTGTCCACCACACCTTTATAGAAACCGGCAGAAATAAGGAAATTCGAAAGACTATCATACCATGCTCGAGGTGCTTGTGTTAAACCATAGAGGGCCTTATCTAGCACATAAACATGGTCAGGTTTATGTGCACCAACAAAGCCTTGTGGTTGTTCAACATACACTTCCTCGTTAAGTTCACCGTTTAGAAAGGCAGTCTTGACGTCCATTTGGTACACTTTGAAGTCTTTGTGTACCGCGTACGCCAAGAAGATTCTGATTGCTTCGATCCGTGCAACTGGAGCGAAGGTCTCGTCATAATCTATCCCTTCTTGTTGTCGGTAGCCTTTGGCAACAAGTCTTGCTTTGTTCCTTATCACAATGCCGTTTTCATCTCGTTTGTTCTTAAAGATCCACTTCGTTCCGATGACTGTGCGGTCTTTTGGTTTGGGAACTAACCGCCATACTCTTAGCTGTTCAAACTGGTTGAGTTCCTCTTGCATTGCAACTATCCAATCCGGATCTGTCAGGGCTTCATCCACACGAGCGGGCTCTATCATACTCAAGAATGATGCGTAGAGACATTCATTAGCAGATGCCCTACGAGTTTGGACTCCTGTTGATACGTCACCAATGATTTGCTCTGTTGGGTGACTGTGGGTCCATTTTATCTCGTGTGGAAGGGGTGCTCGGGATGGAACCTCTGTGGTTAATATGGGAATGGATGAGGATTCATGGTCAATGGTTTCAAATGATGGTACCACAGGTTCTGGTTCAATTTCCGAGTGTTCAGGTGAAGGAAGAATCGTTGGTATTATATGTGAGGGTATTACAGGAGTAGATTCAACTGCGGATGTGTCGGTGGATGATGTGGATGGATGAGGATATGTTGATGAAGATGGAGCGGAGAAACTTTGCGGCGCAGTTGAACTGGAAGGATTACCTACATTATTTACAACATTAGACACACTAGCGTTAGGACCGAAAAATTCAACATAAAAAGGATCAAATAAATTAACCAAATCAGAAGAAGAAAAAGAAATGGGATTATTCGAAGAGTCTCCAGGCATTTGAGTAATGCGTGGTCCTGATTGATCAACTTCGGGTGCCAGTTCAGCCAACTCATCAAATGTGACGTGCACATTTTCATTGACTGTTCTGGTTCGGGTATTGAATGCGCGATACGCCTTCGAGTTGGATGAGTATCCAATGAAGATCGCTTCATCCGCCTTTTCGTTAAATTTCCCGAGGTTGTCTCTGTCATTCAGCACATAGCACCTGCAACCAAATACACGTAAGTACTTGATAAATGGTACTTTATTCAAAAAGAGTTGGTAAGGAGTTTTGTTAAAGCGCTTATGGATGATGGAGCGATTTTGTGTATAGCATGCTGTTGATACGGCTTCGGCCCACAAGAACGGAGGTAGCTTTGAATATGTGAGCATTGTACGAGCGGCTTCTACTAGCGTACGGTTACGCCTTTCCACGATCCCATTTTGTTGAGGTGTTCGAGCAGCAGAGTATTGATGCTAAATCCTTTTGGATCGAAGGAAGCCCTCCACTACCGAGTTCTTGAATTCTGTGCCGTTATCTGATCTGATTGATTGTACTGACAGCTGCTGTTGGGTCTCGACACTCTTGATAAAATCAATGATTTCTTGAGCTGTTTCGTCCTTGGAACGCAAGAACCTGACCCAAGTATATCGAGAATAATCATCAACGATAACCAACACATATCGTTTTCCATTTATGCTTTGAGTTCTCATCGGTCCGCATAAATCCATATGAAGTAACTCCAAAACTCTTTTTGTTGATGGTTCGGGCTTTGGTTTGTGAGATGATCGTTTCATTTTTCCTTTCTCACATGCTCCACACAGATGGTCCTTTTCGTAGCGCAACTCAGGAAGTCCTTTGACCAATTGCTTCGTAGCCAGCTTGTTGATGTTATCAAAATTCAAATGGGATAATCTTCGATGCCACAACCAAGAGTCTTTTGAAGAGGCTTTTCATAGTAGGCAAATGTTATCCTTCACTACAAGCTTAGATACGTCAATGGTGTAAAGGTTAGATTTTCGGGAACCAGTCAAGATTTCTTTTCCATCCATGTTCTTAACACTGCAGTTCTTAGCCCTAAACGTTACTTCTAGTCCTTTGTCGCAGAGCTGTCCTATGCTAAAAAGATTATGAGATAACCCCTCAACATAGTCAACGTCCTTGATGACTAGATTATTTTGAACTAAGTCCCCGTATCCTTTTATGTGAGCATGATGGTTGTTCCCGAATTTCACAGTTCCGCAATACTGTTCAACAACGTTGGACAGCAATTCTCTTCTTCCTGTCATGTGCTTGGAGCAACCCGAATCCATATACCAAATGGACTTAGCCTGAAAAACACATAAATTTATATAATGAAAAACTATATGCATTCAAACACATCCATTTTTAATTCACAATCAAACCGTGTTCTGAATCGAGATGTTCAGAAAACATGATGAGTTAAGACCGGGTCCTGGGCTGTGTGCACAGAAGCCAAACGTGTCGGTTTAAGCACAACCGACAAGCAAAAGAACGGGTCCTAGTCTAAGGTAACTAGAAGCCATTTCTTTGAAGCACGGGTCTTGATCAGAAGTAACCAAGAACCATCTGCATTAAGATCACACAACCTTGGGTACCCACCTCAATATGGGTCCCTTTTTGTTAGGCTTTCCAGATTTATATGTCACGTGTACAGATTTAGAAACCCAACTAGCATTTGTGTGTGGTCCGGATGCACAACCCTTTGGAATCCATTGAAGATTGGATTTATTGGGTTTTGGAACCTTAGGCGCTGAAATTGCCTTTGGTTTTTGTCTTTTTGAGACCTTTTTGACCGTTGCTTTGGTTTTGGGCCTTGGCAACGGACACATCTCAACTTTGTTTGTGGCCGATGATGCACTATTTTTAGTTTTATTTTTCCGAATACGTTTAACAGGGTAAGGCACAAAAGCATTCATTTCAGGAACCTGTCGTCTATATTTAGTTGGACATAGATTAAAAAATCCTTGAAAGAGTACTTTAACGGAACAGTAGAATTCGGTACATCATGACAAACATTGTCACACACATTGTTACACAAATTGTCTTTAGAGATTACAGACATCCTATCTCTAGTAACAAATTCACTTGGCATTAAAGCCTTCTTCACAAAAAAACTTGTAAAATCCTGCATGGTGGTTTTTGGGACTCTCCTTATATGATCTGTAGGAACAAAACGATTAGAGTCAGTAAGCATGGAAGATTTAGACTTGACAGACTTTTCTTTTTGGTGGTGAGTGGGTTTCTTAAAAGACTTGGATTTTATCTGAGTCTTTTTAGGAACCTCATTTTTGAAAACTTTTGAGCACTCACCTTTGACAAAGATAGAAGAAGATTCAGCTGTAGCCTTACCTTTATCTGATGACATACATGGAATTTTTAGGGAATGAGAAAGTGTTTGTTGTTTTGAAAGATCTTTCAATTGTTGTGAAACTATTTCAAAATTTTCTCTGTAGACAGTGACTTCCACAGTGTGTTGAAAAGATTGATTTACCAATTCTTCTTCTCTCTTAAGAAGAGCATCTTGAAGATCAAGTGCTTTCTCTTGAGACGACTTCAATTCCTTTTCTAAAACAATGATTTGTTGTTGAAGAACTTTTGCAGGAATATAAAGTTGAGGAGTTGATTTTACAGTTTCTGTGTTCAATTCAGTTTCTGAATAAGTTGACGAGAGATCTTCCTCTAAAGTGGGTACTCTAGAAGAATAACTCTCGTTAAGTTCTTCATAATGAAAAGAAATTTCTTTATCTTTACGCGTAACACGTTTCTCATTTTCTTGGCTTAAAACTTCTTTTAATGACTCAAAAAAGAAAGATTTAATACCGGCTCCCATATAATTCATGTCATAAAATACAGGTAAAACATTTTGTGCCTTTTCCAAATATTTAGGATTTTTAAAACCAATTCCTTGTTTAGAATGGTAAAACCTAGTTTCTTTGGGCTGATTTAAATGGATAGTTTGTTCTGTTTGACCCCTTTTCAAAAATGCATCGTCAAGGGTCTTTATTCTTGCGTACAAACTTATCCTTTCTTCTTCAATCATTTTGTATTTTTCTAAACTGTCTATATTTTCCATATTTACCACATCTAATTGTTTTGTAAGAACATAAATTTCTTCTTTTAAAGATAGTTTTTCTTTTGAAAGCGTTTCCATGCAAGATTCAAGGTATATATTCCTATCCTGAACATCTACTTTTTCTATCAACATCTGTTTTATAACATTATGATTAGTTAACCATTTTGAATGATATAATTCAGATGATTCTTTCAGAATATGAGCTTGATGTTCAGCCTGTACACACTTTGCAGTTTCAACTTTTAATCTATCTTGTAGATCAAGTATTTGTATGTGTAGTGTACATTCATTATCTACAAATAATTTATTTACATGTGCAGGAATGTAATAGGAATATACCTCACTGGACTCGGAACCGGATGTGGAGCATTCGGGATCGTCGGTTGTAGCCATCAGACATACTGGTGGATGTTTCATTGTCTCCCCCTCAGCAGCAATGTCTGAATTATCAGCAGTGAAATCAGCACATGTCTCCAACCCCAGACGATCAACCATATAGCAATTCTTGCCCTTGTCATCCTCGTCTTCAGAATCTTCAGCATCCCAGTAGTCCTCCTGGGCGACGAGGGCTAACGCATCCGATTTCTTCTTCGCAGCCTCGAGCTTTCTCTCGTAATAAGCCACGTCTCTTTCGAAGTTATTCTTGCATTCCCTAGCAAAGTGGCCCGGTTTGCCACATTTGTAGCAGAGACGTTCATCAGTTGCCTTCGGCTCATCAGCTTTTGGCTTTTCCTCTCATCTTTCTACCGGCCTCTTGTCGGCCCGGCGATGCTCGCGGCTATCATCACGCCTCCGGTCCCTGCGGTCATCCCGACGATCATCCCTTCGATCGTCCCGCCTGTCATCTCGCCTCTCATCTCGCCTTTCATAACGGCGATCATCGCGATAGTCGCGTCTGTCATCATACCGGCGATCATCCCTGTCATCCCTTCGGTAGTCATCTCTGCGATAGTCATCGCGGCGGTCATACCTCCTATCATCTGAGTACCTCCGTGGACCAGTGTCATAATGGAGTTGGTTGTCGGTCTTGTTGGAGAACCGTCGCTGTTGGAGACGGTTGGTCCACAAGGCTATCTGTTCTTGGATCGAAGCTTCCTCCTCATCATAGACCTCACGCGGAGGAGAAGCATACCTGTACTGAGACGATGAAGAACCAGGAGCAAAAGATGGTGTCGGAATCTGCGTATTGGTGATCAAGGCTAGCGAATCATTCGGTTTCAACCCTGTGTTGGCTGATAGCAGTAGAGAGGCCAACTGATTTCCCATCAGCTTCTGTTGATCCACATCCCCTTGATATTTCTTAAGCTCCTTAAAGACGACATTTATTGAGACCTCAGGAATGTTCAGGACTCTTTTCGTTGCCCTACATGCAAGCTGCCACTCGGGGGCTAAGGCGGCAAAGAATTGGATGTTGATATCATCCCTATCCTTCTTGATGTGCAGTTTATTCAATTCGTTAAGGACTGCACAGAACCTGGTGAATGTGGATTGCAGAGATTCCCCGTCTTCGGCACGGAATTCTGAAAACTTTGCCTTCGCCGCCTCGATTTTGGCACGATCATCAAGATCTGCCCCCAGCATTTGGATTTCCAGCTCGTCCCACATTTCTTTTGCAGACATTTTACTGTCTACACCGACCAAAATATCAGTGGGGAGGGCTTGATAAATCAGATATTCTTCCCTCTTATCAGCATGCTGGCGATCCCTCTCGGCGTCATTTGCCGGCTCTCTTTCAACCTTTGAGGCTTGGACAGGGGGGTCAGCCTCGGGTCTGGAAGCTATCTCTCGATAGTAGATGACGGGTCCTTCAGATATTGATCGAAGCATCAGGTTCCCGAGAGGTTGCATTCCAACGAACTTAAGGAACCGGGCTTTCCATTGTTCGTACTCATCGGGATAGAGAACTGGTGGTCTGTTCTCAGATCCGAGTACAAGAGCGTCGCGAGACATTCTGATTATTGGTGCTGATTAAGAATATGAAGATCTTAGAGGTGGAAACTGAACACGGATGGGTTGGACTGAAAACAGAATATTCTGAATTCGGATGGTTGAATTCGGATGAATAGTGTTTCGGTTGAGGGAACCGAATTCGGATGGTATGAATTCGGATGGGTTGATTCGGATGGGGTGATTTCGGATGATGCACAGTAATTCGGATGAAGATGGTTCAGATGAGGTACAAGTTCGGAGTATGTCCTAATTCGGATGAACAGTACTACTTGAGGGGACCAAATTCGGTTGACCTAATTTCGGATGGACCTATAGACCGAATTCGGATGAACAGTGGAAGGACCGAATTTGTTTGGTCCGAAATTGGAACAGTGGTAGACCGAATTCGGATGGTCTGAAATGGTGAGGTCCAAAATTGGAAAAATTTTAAGGACAAGGCCCAAAAATGAAAGATGGAAAGCCTGATCTGAACTTCGGATGGTCCGAAGTTCGGATGGGACCGAAGTGTGGTCCGAAATTGGCTTATGGGGGGGGGTCCGAAATTCACCTAAGTATGGTCCGAATTAGGAAGATGTGAGGTCCGAATTTGGTGCCTAGGTGGTCCGAAATGCTACAGTTAGTAATCCGAAATACAGCAGGTTTTTACGTTTTCTAAGGCAGAATGGGCAGAATTCGATTTTTATCAGTTTTAAAGCTAAAAACAGTTCTAAATGATTTATAAACTATTTTAAACACTTTTGGTGATTTAAAACAACCTAAAAAACACTTAAACTAGCATGAACACGTGAAAAACCCACTTAAAAAACCCATATTTTTCAAAGTTAATAATGGTCGGTTCTAGATGATTTTAACAATATGGAACTAAATGAGTTTAAAATCAGTAGAGAATGATAATGTGATGTTTATAGGACCATTATAACACAAGAAACACGAAAAAACATGGAAAATAAAGATCTAACCGGTTGAAGATGGAAGAACACGAAGAACATGAACAAAACCCAGCAGAATCTGAAATAATCAGTTTAAATCCACCCCTCTGAGCTCTGATACCAATTGTAATGATGTATTCCCGTAAATATTCAGCACCTTAATGATATTCTCATCATATACATAAAGAAACTGGCTCAATAAATGTAGTATGATAAAGAAGAAGACAATATGAATGTTTGAATATTGAGAGCACAATCAAACAGTGGCGGCTGTAATATGAATTCAAATGTCAACCGTATACAAAAAGGTAACCCTAGGAGCCTTTTGTAGGCTCCTTTAATTATCTTTCAAGACATGACAACTTTGGCCCCTACACTATTCCTTAAACATAAATTACATAGAAATAACATAGAAGACAAATTACAAAGATAATAAATATTACAAAACAACTCCTAAGATCGAAATAAATAAATCTAACAACCTAAGTTTATAAAATTACTTGATTAATTTTAAGTTAAGTTTTATTATTCATGGAATGGAATTGATTATATATAACCTAAGTTTATAAAATTACTTGATAAATTTTAACCTAAGTTTTATTATTTTGGAATGGAATGGAATTGAATTGATTGTATATAACCTAATTTTATAACATTACTTGATTAATTTTAACCTAAATTTATTATTCATGGAATGGAATGGAATGAAGTTGATTTGATTATAGATAACCTAAGTTTATAAACTTAGTTGATTAATTTTAACCTAATTTTTATTATTCATAGAATTGAATGAAATGGAATTGAATTGAGTTGATTGTATATAACCTAAGTTTATAAAATTATTTGATTAAGTTTAACTTAATTTTTATTATTCGTGGAATGGAATTTAATTGATTATATAAAACCTATGTTTATAAAATTATATTATTAATATTGATTGTATATAACTTAAGTTTATAAAATTGTATTATTAATATTGATTGTATATAATCTAAGTTTATAAAATTACTTGATTAATTTTAACCTAAATTTTATATTTCATGGAATGGAATTAAAGGGAATTGAATTGATTCAATATAACCTAAGTTTATAAAATTACTTGATTAATTTTAACCTGAGTTTTATTATTAATGGAATGGATGGAATGAAATAGAATTGATTATATATAACCTAAGTTTATAAAATTACTTGATTAATTTTAACCTACACTTTATTATTCACTTGAGTTAAATTGAGAAATTATGTTTTTGCAAATCTCGAGCTGTTAATTCAATTTCTCAAACTGTTAATATAATTTTTTAGGCTGTTGAGTGTTTTATAAACAAAGTTTAAAAAATAACTTGATTAATTTTAACCTAAGTTTTATTATTCATGGAATGAAATGGAATGGAATGAAATTGAATTGATTGTATATAACCTAAGTTTATAAAATTACTTGATTAATTTTAAGCTAAGTTTTATTATTCATGGAATGGAATTGATTATATATAACCTAAGTTTATAAAATTACTTGATAAATTTTAACCTAAGTTTTATTATTTTTGAATGGATTGGAATTTAATTGATTGTATATAACCTAAGTTTATAAAACTACGTGATTAATTTTAACCTAAGTTTTATTATTCATGGAATGGAATTGATATTATTATATATAACCTAAGTTTATAAAATTACTTGATTAATTTTAACCTAAGTTTTATTATTCATGGAATGGAATGTAATTGAATTGATTGTATATAACCTAACTTTATAAAATTACTTGATTAATTTTAGCCTACACTTTATTATTCACTTGAGTTAAATTGAGAATTTATGTTTTTGCAAATCTCGAGCTGTTAATTCAATTTCTCAAACTGTTTGTGCATTTTCTCAAACAGTTAAGAGTTTTATAAACTAAGTTGATAAAATTACTTGATTAATTTAAACTTAGTTTTATTATTCGTGGAATTAAATGGAATTTAATTGATTGTATATAACCCAAGTTTAAAAACTTACTTGATTAATTTTAACCTAAGTTTTAGAATGGAATTGAATTGATTGTATATAACCTATATTTATAAAATTACTTGATTATTTTTAACCCGAGTTTTATTATTCACTTGAGTTTAATTGAGAAATTATGTTTTTTGCAAATCTCGAGCAGTTAGTTCAATTTCTCAAACTGTTAGAGAATTTTCTCAAGCTGTTAAGTGTTTTATAAACTAAGTTTATAAAATTACTTGATTAATTTAAACTTAGGTTTTATTATTCATGGAATGGAATGGAATTGAATTGAATTGATTGTATAAAACCTAAGTTTATAAAATTACTTGATTTATTTTAACCTAAGTTTTATTATTCATGTAATGAAATGGAATGGAATTGAATTGATTATATATAACCTAAGTTTCTAAAATTAATTGATTAATTTAACCTAAGTGTTACTATTCACTTGAGTTAAATTGAGAAATTATGTATTTGCAAATCTCGAGATATTAGTTTAATTTCTCAAGCTGTTAGTGCATTTTCTAAAGCTGTTGAGTTTTTATAAACTAAGTTTATAAAATAATTTGATTATTTTTAAACTAAGTTTTATTATTAATGGAATGAAATGGAATGGAATAAAATTGAATCGATTGTATATAACCTAAGTTTTAAAATTACTTGATTAATTTTAAGTTAAGTTTTGTTATTCATGGAATGGAATTGATTATATATAACCTAAGTTTATAAAATTACCTGATAAATTTTAACTTAAGTTTTATTATTTTGGAATGGAATGGAATTGAATTGATTGTATATAACCTAATTTTATAAAATTACTTAATTAATTTTAACCTTAATTTATTATTCATGGAATGGAATGGAATGAAGTTGATTGATTATAGATAACCTAAGTTTATAAACTTAGTTGATTAATTTTAACCTAATTTTTATTATTCATAGAATTGAATAGAATAGAATTTAATTGAGTTGATTGTATATAACCTAAGTTTATAAAATTATTTGATTAAGTTTAACATAATTTTTATTATTCGTGGAATGGAATTGAATTGATTATATATAACCTATGTTTATAAAATTATATTATTAATATTTATTGTATATAACCTAAGTTTATAAAATTGTATTATTAATATTGACTGTATATAATCTAAGTTTATAAAATTACTTGATTAATTTTAACCTACGTTTTATTTTTCATGGAATGGAATTAAATGGAATTGAATTGATTCAATATAACTTAAGTTTATAAAATTACTTGATTAATTTTAACCTGAGTTTTATTATTAATGGAATGGAATGGAATGAAATTGAATTGATTATATATAACCTAAGTTTATAAAATTACTTGATTAATTCTAACCTACACTTTATTATTCACTTGAGTTAAATTGAGAAATTATGTTTTTGCAAATCTCGAGCTGTTAATTCAATTTCTCAAGCTGTTAATGCAATTTCTAAAGCTGTTGAGTGTTTTATAAACTAAGTTTATAAAATAACTTGATTAATTTTAACCTAAGTTTTATTATTCATAGAATGGAATTGATTATATATAACCTAAGTTTATACAATTACTTGATAAATTTTAACCTAAGGTTTATTATTTTGGAATAGATTGGAATTTAATTGATTGTATATAACCTAAGTTTATAAAATTACATGATTAATTTTAACCTAAGTTTTATTATTCATGGAATGGAATGGAATGGAATTGATATGATTATATATAACCTAAGTTTATAAAATTACTGATTAATTTTAACCTAAGTTTTATTATTCATGGAATGGAATGGAATTGAATTGATTGTATATAACCTAAGTTTATAAAATTACTTGATTAATTTTAACCTACACTTTATTATTCACTTGAGTTAATTTGAGAAATTATGTTTTTGCAAATCTCGAGCTGTTAATTCAATTTCTTAAACTGTTAGTGCATTTTCTCAAACTGTTAAGAGTTTTATAAACTAAGTTGATAAAATTACTTGATTAATTTTAACCTTAGTTTTATTATTCATGCAATGAAATGGAATTTAATTGATCGTATATAACCCAAGTTTAAAAAATTACTTGATTAATTTTAATCTAAGTTTTAGAATGGATTTGAATTGATTATATATAACCTATATTTATAGAATTAATTGATTAATTTTAACCTAAGTTTTATTATTCACTTGAGTTAAATTGAGAAATTATGTTTTTTGCAAATCTCGAGCTGTTAGTTCAATTTCTAAAGCTGTTAGTGCATTTTCTCAAGCCGTTAAGAGTTTTATAAACTAAGTTTATAAAATAACTTGATTAATTTTAACCTAAGTTTTATTATTAATGAAATTGAATAGATTGTATATAACCTAAGTTTATAAAATCACTTGATTAATTTTAAGTTAAGTTTTATTATTCATGGAATGGAATTGATTATATATAACGTAATTTTATACATTTACTTGATAAATTTTAACCTAAGTTTTATTATTTTGGAATGGATTGGAATTGAATTGATTGTATATAACCTAGGTTTATAAAATTACATGATTAATTTTAACCTAAGTTTTATTACTCATGGAATGGAATTGATATTATTATATAACCGAAGTTTATAAAATTACTTGATTAATTTTAAACTAAGTTTTATTATTCATGGAATGGAATGGAATTGAATTGATTGTATATAACCTAAGTTTATATAATTACTTGATTAATTTTGACCTACACTTTATTATTCACTTGACTTAAATTGAGAATTTATGTTTTTGCAAATCTCGAGCTGTTAATTCAATTTCTCAAACTGTTAGTGCATTTTCTCAAACTGTTAAGAGTTTTATAAACTAAGTTGATAAAATTACTTGATTAATTTTAACCTTAGTTTTATTATTCATGGAATGAAATGGAATTGAATTCATTGTATAAAACCTAAGTTTATATAATTATTTGATTTATTTTAACCTAAGTTTTATTATTCATGTAATGAAATGGAATGGAATTGAATTGATTATATATAACCTGAGTTTCTAAATTTAATTGATTAATTTAACCTAAGTGTTATTATTCACCTGAGTTAAATTGAGAAATTATGTTTTTTTCAAATCTCAAGCTGTTAGTTCAATTTCTCAAGCTGTTAGTGCATTTTCTAAAGCTGTTGAGTTTTTTATAAACTAAGTTTATAAAGTAACTTGATTAATTTTAACTTAAGTTTTATTATTAATGGAATGAAATGGAATGGAATGAAATTGAATTGTTTGTATATAACCTAAGTTTATAAAATTACTTGATTAATTTTAAGTTAAGTTTTATTATTCATGGAATGGAATTGATTATATATAACCTAAGTTTATAAAATTACTTGATAAATTTTAACCTAAGTGTAGGTCCCGAGAGGTTCCCAAAGTATATAGCTTTAAGCTGTAGAGGGGGGGTGAATACAGCTATTTAAAAAAAAACTACACACTATTTTCTCAATGTTTGTATGTATTATCAACAATTTGTTAATTACAAACAAGCTTGAATGCGGAATAGTTCAAGCTGAGATGACACATACAACAGTATGTTCACTAGTCTAAGAGAAACTCAAACTAGTATACAATGAATACACTCACTAAGAAGCACTCACTGTGTTTACAAGACTTAAGGGAACATCTTATGTAAAACAGCTTAGACACACAGGTACTGATTTACACAGAAGGCTTGCATGCATGAAAATCACACTTGCACGTTCACTCTTGGTTTCAGCACTTAGCTTTCTTCACTCTTCTTTCTGTCCTTAGAAGCTTCCTTTTATACCCATTCAGAGGATCTAAGAGAAACATCTTCATTGGACGAAATGAAAAAGGAGAAGTCTTGTTGAAAAGACAACATAACCTTTTCTGCACTTTTCTGAAAAGCAGACTTGACTTCACATGTGCAGAACTTTTGTCTTTTTACTTTGTCTACTGTTGCATTGCCTTTAACTAATTTTGGAATGTCAACTTTGCGTCTTTCTTCCTTGTAAAGGCCTATTTTGATATAAGAAAAAGGTCTGTCACCCTTTTTCAAATAACCTTTTGTCTTCATGTTACAGAACAGCTTGGGCAGGCTGAGCATTTCTGTTTTCCACTTTGTCTTCGACTTTGTAAACTGATCTTGTAGTCAAAAACAATACATGATGGACTTGGAAACATATTCCATAAAGTGTTTTAGCCTGTTCACAAAGAACAGGTTCTGTTCACAAAGAACAGAACACTTTAAAAATGCCCAAGCTGCTCAACAGTGTAGAGCAGCGTAGACAGTTTATGTCCAGCCTGTTCAGCAGACAGAGCAGCTTGGACAAACTGTCTTAGTTGCAACACATGCAACATATAGAACAGCTTTAGACTGATATTGCAAATCATTTTCAGGTTTCAATAAGGCATATAACAGGCCTTAAATTCAACCTTCAAATGCATCACCAGGTTTGATTATAAAACTCCCCCTCAGATGTAGAACAGGTTTGACTGAGGCCTTTTTGTGCCTAACAATTACGTTACTTGCTATGTGTGTAGCAAAATCGGTCATAGTAGTGAGGAGTGTCCCCAACGGGGTCTTGGATGTGCAAAGTGTGGGAAGCATGGACACTTTATGTATTAGTGTCATACCGGACGCCAAAGTCAATCACAATCATCCACCGGATGTTCAACGATGAAGAGTTCGGCTGCAACTCCAATTGCAAGGACTCGAGCATTTCAAATTACAGCGGAGGAAGCAAAGGAAACCCCAGATGTGGTTACTGGTATATTCCCACTAAATTCAATACCTGCTTGCGTACTATTTGTTTTTGGTGCAAGTCGTTCATACATATCGACTACTTTTGCTTGAAGACTGTCTAAATCTACTTCAAAGCTTCATGTTATACTTGATATAGAGACATCAGTAACAATTATGTTATGGCTGATTCCGTGTACTGAAATTGCACTTTACTTGTCAATACCATAGTGTTCAACCTCGATCTCATTTCGATACCGTTAAAAGAGTTGGATGTCATTATCGGCATGGACTGGTTAATGAATAACGAGGCAACTATCGTCTGCAACCGCCAAATCATCAGAATCAAGTCTTCAGACGGCCGAGTGTTGGAAATCAAAGGAGACAAATGAAAAGTTGCCCATTGCTTCGTTTCTGTTGAGATAACACGTAAATAGTTGTCTAACGGTCACGAATCTTATTTATGTTTTCATTTGAATCTGTCGTTGAAGTCAACAAGAAAACTATATTTGATATTCCTATCGTCTGTGAGTTCCCAGACGTATTTCCCCATGGTATATTTGGAGTGCCACCAGAATATCAAGTCGAATTCGGCATCGACTTAGTTCCTGGTGCGGCTCCAATCGCCAAAGCTCCGTACAGACTTGCGCCTGCAGAGACGCAGGAAATGTCAAAACAATTGCAAGATCTGTTCTGAGAAAGGATTTATCAGACCTAGTTCATCTCCGTGGGGTGCACCTGTCTTATTCGTTAAGAAGAAAGACGAATTTCTCCGTATGTGCATCGACTATCGTGAGTTGAACAAAGTCACCATCAATAATAAGTATTCTCTTCCCAGAATCGATGATTTATTTGATCAGTTATAAGGAGAAAGTTATTTCTACAAAATTGGTCTTCATATTAGGTATCATGAGCTAAAAGTCAAAGAAGAGGAGATCCCAAAGACGGCCTTCCGAATGAGATATGGTCATTACGAATTTCTCGTAATGCCTTTCGGTCTAACAAATGCACCAGCGGCGATCATGGATCTCATGAATCGTGTTTGCAGACCTATGCTGGATAAGTCAGTTATCATGTTCATCGACAATATTCTGATATACTCCAAAACGAAGGTTGATTTTGTTGTTTATCTGCATGAATTGCCAGAGCTACTGAGAAAAGAAAGGTTCTATGAAAAATTTTCCAAGTGCGAATTTTGGCTCAGACAGGTATAACCCTTATATTGTCTCGAGCTATTTCCTAAACGTTCTTTGTCTGAATAATAACTTGAAATGCTACTTTGTTATCTTTATAGATTCAGTTCCTTGGCCATGTCGTATCTGGCAAAGGTATTTAGTCGATTCGACCAAAGTCGAGGCTGTTCAGAAGTGAAAAACACCTCGCAATGCCTCTAAAATCAGTAGTTTCCTTGTATTGGCTGATTACTATCGACGATTCATTAAAGACTTCTCGAAGATTGTTGTACCACTTACAATGCTAACACGAAATAATACTCCTCTCGTATGGTCTGATAAACAGCAAAAGACATTTGAGACTCTGAAGCAAAATCTTATTCAAGCGCCAATCCTAGCCTTACCAGAGGGCAATGATGACTTAGTTGTCTATAGCGATGCATCTAGTATAGGTTTAGGTTGTGTCCTCACGCAAAGGGGAAAATTCGTTGCCTACGCTTCAAGGCAATTGAAAGATTACGAGAAAAGTGCACCAACTCATGATCTTGAGTTGGTTGCCGTTACCTTTGCACTAAAAATTTGGCGTCATTATCTCTATGGTACTAGGTGCAGCTTTATACTGACCATAAAAGCCTGAAACACCTCTTTACTCAAAAGGATTTGAACATGAAACAACGACGGTCCTTGGAGCTCATCAAGGACTATGATTGTGAGATCTGGCAAAGCCAACGTGGTCGCGGATGCTCTGAGTAGAAAAGTTTATCTAGAAAAATGTTGTTATGCCGTGACCCCTGTTGTGTTCTCTTCTGTTCTTGTAGAAGACATCAAATCTACTCAAGCTGAAGCATTGAAAGAAGAAAACCTTTGTTCTGAAAATCTAAAAGGGCAATTTCAATTTCTATCTATGAATCATTTGGGACTTCATTGTCTCAAGGGAAACCGAATCTAGATATCTAAGTATGGTTCTATTCGCCACACTCTTCTATCTAAAGCCCACAAGTCCAAGTTATCTATTCATCCTGGTAGCTCAAAGATGTACTTCGATCTTAAAGCTGATTATTGGTGGCCAGGAATGAAGAAACACATCGGTCAATTTGTCGAAAGCTGCAGAATCTGTAAGATGGTTAAGGCATAACACCAGAAACCCTTTGGGAGTATGCAACCACTACTAGTTTCTGAGTGGAAGTGGGAGCATATAACCATGGACTTCGCTACGAAATTGCCTAAAACCAAAAGAAAGTAAGACTCCATTTGGGTGGTCGTGAATCGTCTAACGAAGTCAGCTCAGTTCATACTGATGAAAGAGACTTATACTCTTGATAGATTGGCACAAATGTACATCACTGAAGTTATTTCTCTTTATGGTGTGCCAAAGTCTATCGTCTCTGATCGTGATAGTTGTTTCACTTCAAGATTCTGGAAAGCGCTGCAAGACGAGATAGGTACTCGAATTTCCATGAGTACAGCTTACCACCCTAATGCAGATGGCCAAAGTGAACGTATTATCCTAACCCTTGAAGACATGCTCCGTGCCTGCATTCTTGATTTGGGTGGTAAGCGGGATGACCATTTGCCTTTGGTTGAATTCTCATACAACAACAGTTATCATTCCACTATCAAGATGGCTCCTTTTGAAGATCTATACGAACGAAAGTGCAGAACTCCCACCTGTTTGCGCAAAACAGGTGAATCGCCATTAGCGGGTCCTGCCCTTCTACAGTTGACTCATTAGAAGATTCAAATTGTTAGAAGGAATATCCTTGAAGCTCAAAGTAGGCGAAAATTGTATTATGACATTCGTCATAGATCGGTCAGTTTTGCAGTCAATGATCGGATGATGTTCAAAGTATCCCCAATGAAGAATGTGGTGCGGTTTATAAAGCGAAACAAGCTAGCTCCAAGATTTATTGGTTCGTTCAAGATTGTTGAAAAGATAGGGAATCAATCCTATCGTCTTGAATTGCCAGCGGACTTAACGGGAATACATCTTGTATTTCATGTTAGTCATTTGCGAAAGAGCTTAGCTGATGAATGAGAAGTTCGAATACCACATCTTGATCTGCAAATTGATGAAAAACTTCGCGTGGTTGAAGAGCCAGAATGTCATATGGACTCGAAGACCAAAAAGCTTTGCAATAAAGAGGTGCAGATGGTGCTCATTCAGTGGAAACACCACAAAGGCTCGCATCAGTCTTGAGAATCAAAGAATGTGATGAAAACTACATATCCAAGTCTGTTCGAACATAGCTAACTTCAAGGATGAAGTTAGAGCGTGGTGGAGCCCATTCTGTAACAACCTAACTTTTTAACCCAACCTTAATTTCGGTATATGATTCAATAATGTAATTTAATTACATTATTTGTTTGTAATTTAATTAAGTAATGAAATTATTTAAATTAAGTTGAATATTTGTATAAATTATTTAGACGATCAAAGTTAAAAAAAGATGTAATATACATAAGTGTAGGGGTTAAATTGTACATATAGCAAAGTTAAAAATATAAATGTTCAAAAATGAGTAATTGCTCATTTATCACCAACAAAGAAAACCCAAATTTCTTCTCTCTCTCTCTCTCATCATCTACGACTGTTTCATCTTCATCATCAAGAATTCATTAAACAAAATTCAGATTTTAAACCAAGAAAAATCAACAAACAAACATCAAGAATCTACAAGATTTCAAGGTAAGATTTACTTAAAACTACAAATCTTGAAGCTTTGGTGCTCGTTTTTTTTTTTTCCGAACCGGATTCAAGATTTAAGACATGAATATTGTTGCATGTTATATATTGTTGTGGATTTGTATAAATCGAGTAGTAGAGAAGTAATATACTAAATTTCAGTCTCTGATTCGAACGATATGTATGATTTTCAGAATTTACTATGTGTTTTAGTGTGTGTGTTCGATGGATTGTTGAAAACAGTCAAAAAGAGGTTGATTTGGTATGTTTTATTATATGTTTTATGTTAAAAGTGTTAAAAAAGTACACTTGAGTTTATATCAATAATTTTCAGTCACAAAATATGTATAAAATGACCAAAACGAAATCTGGTAATAATTGGAAAAATATCCAAGTGTAAACTCGGGTCTGATGAACATAATTCGGATCCATCCGAATTTCGTATCATATCCGAGTTTCAGACCTTATAATTCTCGGATGGCCCAATTCGGATGGCCAAGTCGGATGGCTAATTCGGATGGCCAAAACTCGGATGCTTTAAAATAACAAATAAGAGCCTTATCATTTTTATTTCAATTTTATGTCATATGTGCAAATCTAAGTAAGTGTGTGTAATATACTCATGTTTATTAAAATACAAAATCCATGATCAAAACACTTAAATTACATTTATATAAAGCACGTTATTATTCTTATTCCATCATTAAATAAGTTCATAGCACAAATTGCATTCTTATGGGTATACTAATATGTAAAAAAAAAGTTTAATTGATTTAATAAAAGTCATACATGTCCATGAAAAAGGACATAAATCTTGATGAGTTATCAGAATCAAGTCAATAAAAGTTTAAAAGCAAATGATCTTGCAATGATAAAATTCTGCAACAAAATTCAGATTTTAAACCAAGAAGAATCAACGAACAAACATCAAACATCAAGAATCTACAAGATTTCAAGGTAAGATTTACTTAAAACTACAAATTTTGAAGCTTTGGTGTTTGTTTTTTTAGAGAACAGGATCTAAGATTTTAAGACATGAATATTGTTGCATGTTATATATTGTTGTGGATTAGTATAAATCGAGTACTAAAGAAGTAATATACTAAATTTCAGTCTCTGATTCGAACGATAAGTATGATTTTTAGAATGTACTATGTGTTTTAGTGTGTGTTCGATGGACTGTTGAAAACAGTCAAAAAAGAGGTTGATTTGGTATGTTTTATGTTAAAACGTTTTTAAAGAGTATACTTAAGCTTATATCAATAATTTTCAATCACAAAATATGTATAAAATGACCAAAACGAAATCTAGTAATAATAGAAAAATGTCCAAGTCTAAACTCAGGTCTGATGAACATATTCAGATCCATCAGAATTTCGTATCATATCCGAGTTTCGGACCTTATAATTCTCGGATGGCCCAATTCGGATGGGCAATCTCGGATGGCTTTAAAATAACAAATAAGAGCCTTTATTGGATACGAGCATTCAATCCGGGATCCTGTGACCAAGCCATGAAGTTCACAAGGCATGTGGCCATTGCTACTTCTGACCACTCGGTAAATGTGCAAATTTAAGTAAGTGTGTGTAAAATAATTATGGTTATTAAAATACAAAATCCATGATCAAAACACTTAAATTACATTTATATAAAGCATGTTATTATTCATATTTCATCATTAAATGAGTTCATAGCACAATTTGCATTCTTATGAGTATACTAATATGTAAAAAAAAAAAAAAAAGTTTAAATGATTTAATAAAAGTCACACATATACATGAAAAATGACATAAATATTGATTAGTTATGAGAATCATGTCATTTAAAGTTTAAAAGCTAATATTCTTGCGATGATAAAATTCTGTACAGGTTCAGATAAATCTGAACAAAGTAATAAATTTTAAAAGCTATTGAAAGTGGGTCAGAGTTTGTAAAGCCAAGCCAAAATCCAGAAAGTCAAAGTCTAAAGTGAAATCCTGAGATAAATCCACTTGATAAAGCCCAGCAAATTAGATTAATTTAGTAATAACTGTGAGTTATAGATATTCAGTTTTACATGTTTGATTCCGTTTGAGACATATTGTTGTTGATAGTTTATTTTTGGCATTCATTTATGCTCAGCTGGATTGTGACATGTGCTCACCATGGTTCAGTGATGCCTTATGGATCATGATAGCTATTTGATATATCATTCTGCCCACATTATAGTTACAAGATTTCAGTTACTGTTAAAATACTGATATTGCTATTATTAGGGGTGTTATTCGGGCGGGTTAAACGGGTTTCGGGTATGAGGGTATATGTTAACTACCCGAACCCGAACCAAATAAGAGAACGAGTTAATCGGTTTTGGGTTAAATGGGTATCGGGTTATTCGGTTTGGGTTAAATGGGTTAATCGGTTTTAGTATAAAAATAAAATTCTCTATAAAATGGTTTAAATGGGTTGGGTAAAATGGGTAGAACGGGTTAAGCAGGTTAAAAAGTTTAAAAATTATGTATTTAAATATTTATATTTTATATATGGGGAACCGTGGAAGAGTCGGAATGAGACGTGTTTTTGGTTTGTAAAAAGTAAAACCTACATCTTTACCAAAGTAGACGAAAGATGCCAAGATGGGATGATATATATTATTAATTTTTTAATTATTGATATATGGGTTATTCGGGTAACCCAAATTTTTTTGCTTCCCACCCGATACCCGAACCGAAAACCTTATTCGGTTACCATTTAACCCGATTAACAAACCTGAAAACCGAATAACCCGACCCATTTAACCCGAATAAGGTTCGGTTCGGGTTGGTTATTCGGGTTCGGTTATTATGCACACCCCCTAGCTATCACGACTTTGCTTATTATGTTTTTCATCATTGCTCGTATCTTTGATGTATTGATTTCAGCTTAGCATATTTTGCACTGTCGGTCTATTGTTCTAGACCTTGCTATGTTAACAGTTTTATTAAACTTGGTAGTTGATTACTCCGATGATCCCCCCACGATGTTTACTGGTAGCTAGCCCAGTATTGAGTGGATAACTGATATGATGTCATTTGTATATGTTTTTCATATCATTTTGTCTTACATTTTGGTGGTTTTAGCCTCGTTATACATGGAAATGGTATTAATTTGCTTCATATTTGTATTTCGTAGGTTTGAAGCCACCATGTTGCCAAATAGATGAAAAATGAAGCGAAAACGTTGAATTTACGGATTTAGTCGTCCTCCCTTGAAGCTGAAATGAGTTTGCCATAGCCAGTTAGGTCGTGACCATGACTTTTGTCATGACCACGATAATATCATGATCACGACGCGTCAAATCTGATTAAATAGAGAGTAGCGGCCAAATTAGGGTTAACTTCGTTTTTATCATAGTGTAGCCGTCTTTTTCACACTTTATGTGTGATTAGTAGGTGTAAGTAGGGTTTATCAATTTTGTATCATAGTTAGGGTTAGATTAGCAAAAGCATTCGGTTATTGGAGTACATTAAAGCATTCAGTTGCGGTTTATTTTGAGTTTTTCATCCGATTTTGGTACACTCTTTCCGATTTACTTTCTGTAATGATGATGTTTAGCATAGATTTCGTTTATTTTATTGTTATTAGCATGATTAGTGAGTAGTTTAGTTAAACACTTGCTTGGGTTACGTTTTTATATGGATTAGTGGAGTATTTTGATGGTTTTGGTTGAAAATTGTTTGATTCATTGATATATTTTTTATTCCTACGATTAATATTGGTAAAATCAGTGTTATAGTTGATTTTCAAGCATTATTGTGACAATGATTATTGATTATAAATTCTAATTTTTATAAACTTAATCAAATTAAAGTGAATTATTAATTGATTGTTATTTCTAGCATTATTGTGATTATGAGATAGTGACTAGTTAATAAATTGTGAAATCATTGTATGCAAATTAGTCCTTAGCAATATTGTGATCATAGGATTAGTTTAATCTTTGATTTCCTTGGACTTGATTATTTTTATGTGGCTAAATTGAATATTTAGAGTTATTTCCGAGCGCTTGACGTGTAGACAGTTTTAATCTCTGGAAGCTAGATTTAGTTGACTTAATTAATCGTAAAAGACATTTTCTGTTGAATTTAAGAAATTAGGCAATACTGGAGAACTCCATACTTGATTTTCTTAAATTAATTGAACATGTCCATGAATCGGTTTTACATCAAAGTTTCAAACTCTTGAACTTGAAAGATTAACTCAGTTTAAATTAAATTCTAACTTACTTTTCTTTGACCAAAAACATCTAAAGTGTTTTTACACTTTTTTACTCCATTAATCCTAAAAGACGTATCCAAGTGAATGTTGCATATATGATATTTCCTTGTTTTAGTCTTATAGCTTATAACCTTTAGTAATCGGCTAGATAGTTTAAAAATTTAGGATTAGAATCATCCTCATCCTTTCTAAATGGCTAGATATTAGTGACAATCCAAGTATCGGTATCTCGATTCTATTTGTCATTCCCTGAGTTCGATAATTCCCAAGCTCAGTGTCGAGCTGTACTATTTACGACTGGTACACCGCCAGTGGTATTTGGTATAACTTAGGCTTTCTTCATTTCTTTTATTTTTGATTGCCAAATCCGCGAAGATCAAAATGGCGCCGTTGCCGGGGAACGGCTAGAGTTATCGAGAAAGGATTCTATTTCTATTTTGCTTTGTTTTGTTTGTCTGTGTGTTGTTTTGTGTAGGGGAATCTGTCGAATATGGACGAATATGGTAATGAGATATGGAATGAGAGCTATGATGAGGTTTATTGTCAAGGAGGGTCGAGATATGATATGGGGCAGCCAGATATGTGGTCTTATGGGGATATATACAATGGATCTTCTGTTGAGACTTTTCAACATCACATGCCACATAATCTAGTTGACCCTTATGCTTACGTGAATGAAACCCTTTCCTTTTATCATGAACCTCCATACTATGAGTCCCAAAGTGATTACCCTTCCACCCAATATCACAATGAATACCAATGCTATGCATCATACCAACCCACTCCTGATCATTACCAAAGCCAATACATCCATCCTTCATATTAAACCCCTCCGGAATCCCAATCTGAGAACACATCTACTTTGGAGGAGTTGCTACTAAAATTCATGGCAACGCAAGAGGAAAGAAATCTTGAGTTTGATATTTGGGAAAGATCCATGATCAACAAATTGGAAGAGTTGTCTGGTCGTATGCAACTTAAGGATGAAGTAGAGGATGCATGATGTGAAAAGTATGAGAGGAGTGGAGTTGAGTTAGGAGAACTGCATTCATATGAAGCACAAAATATTCACGTTTTCAGTAGTGACTTGAGTGATTCAGATGAAGATATGGAGTGTGTTTATGATGAGACTCCTCTCTACTCGACAACTATGAGCAACCACATGATGACCCAAAACTCTCGTGCTCTTCAGACCCGTGCATTTCCATGACTGGCCCTATTATCAAGTTTAAGACGGATGAGATGCCAAAGACGACTATGGATGAGGAGCATTGTTCAAGCCCACAAAGTACAGCTCAATTCCCACCTTTGGCATTGATGAGTCCCATGGGTGTTTTAAAGTCTGAGTTTGGCATAGAGGCTATGGATTTGGCTTTGAAGTCCCCAATGATTGTGCTCAAAGAGGAATTTAATCCAGAACATGACTTAAAGGAGTTGGAGCGATTGTTGGTAGGTGAAGTTGATATGGATGAGGTTGATTCACAACTAGCAGAGGATGTGGAGCCAATCATCAAAAATTCATTTATCTCGGATATTTAGGTCCATAAGCACACAAAAGCCTCCCCAACACGAACCAAAGCACGGAGACTCAATGAAAGAGCTGTGTATTGGAAAAAGAAGCCGAGAGATCCGAAGAAAGAATGGGTAACGTCAAAGAGTAGGGAAATACCTTCTATACGCAAATCTTTCAAGCACAATGCAAAGCGTACAAGTAAGGTTACTATTATGTTAGTTGTGCTAAATAATCAAGGTATGTTTCCCTATTTCTCCTCATTGTTTAATAATGAGGATAGTGCATTCGAGTCAAGCTAATGACTCCCCAAAAACAAGCGCTTTCGGGAGGCAACCCGTAAACACTTTCATTTCTATGTTCATCTTTCATTCTATGTTTAGTTTTTACTTGCTTGATGTGATGAGTTGTTAATTTAGTCGTAATTTTAATTTTGATAGTTGCATGCTTGAATAAGTAGCTCGTGCATTGAGTATGTATCTTATGATTGCATGGTTGATGTTAGTGGCCTTGATTTAAAAGCATGTTTGCTTGTTTTAATTTCTAGTTCCTCCTGTTTGACTTTTTCAGTCAAAGTGAATCTACTTTATTTTTGAATTTCATGCATTTTGTTTGTTAATTTTCTTCATATTTAGTGTGAATAATTCTCCTTAATATCTTTCTTTAATCACATGAGTTTTCGTTTTGATATTTACGGTTTTTCTTAGCATAGCTTAATAAATATTTGGCTCCAGTTTGACTTTCAAAAAGTCAATATGTCCAGTTTTTTATTTTAGCTTACTTATTGCATTGAATTTTAGTTCCATAGTTTGCATACTAGCATAAGTGCTTTGTACATCCTTATGCATGACATTAAGATGTGCGTTATGATGTTTAAGTTTCCATCCATATCCTGATTAATTTAGGAACTTTTCTTCATGTTTGCATCTTAAGTTTCGAATAAGTGTTAGTAAAATTCATGTGGTTTTGATCCTTAAAATGGTATATGTGTGTTGTGTTGAGCGTAATCGATTGGTGTGTGCGTTTAAGTTAGTCTTCGAGTCGTTTACGTGGAATAAAAGTTTCGGCATTTGACTAACGTGAGTTGAAACTATAGTCCAAGTCTACAGTTATTTAGTTCTGAAAACTACTACTTTGTGGTCACAACTTTTGTCGTGGTCACGACTTTGTTGTTGCTCAACTCATGGTCACGACTTTTGTCGTGATCACGACTTTAAAAAAAAAACATTGTTGTTGCTCAGGTCGTGGTCACGACTTTTCAAAAAAAAAAGTAAAAAAAAAGTATTTTCTTATCTTTTGGTTATGTACTTACACATTTACGTTTCAGCACTTTATTTTTGCTATTTTGGTCTGTACATATTATTTATTTTATCGTTTATTGATGCTTACATCTGATTGTGTTGTGATTGATTGGTTTCGTAAGGTTGGACCATGGCAGAGATGTTCACTAGCAGTCAGTTCAGCTTCATCGTCTAGATCCACCTGGCAGCGTTCATCTATACAGGGGAGTTATTCTGTTCTTATTTATTGCTCAATTTCATACTTGTGCATACTGTTTTAGACATTGAGGACACTGTCTATCTTAAGTGTGGGGTGAGGTGATAAATTTGGCATTTTAAGCTATTTGTCCGAAGTTAGCCTGCTTTAGTGCATTTTATGCATGTGTATCCTAATTTTAGACGATTTTCAAAATTTTCTTACGTTTTTAAACGCGTTAGACTCTTTAATAATATTGTTCTGTTTAGATTGCATGCGAGACTAACATTGTGAGTTTGATGCTATTTGGACAATGAGAGACGTTTTGATTGCATGTTGTGAATTTTTTAACCGAAATAGCATGATATTAGCACACATATTACCCTTATCATTCATTGTGTGAGAATTTGAGCCGTATAGCATTATTATTATGCTCATTTTCGTTTGATGTGTGTTTATGCCTGTGTTAACTAATAGAAGTAGAACTTGGATTTAAATACATATCAAAATCATAATTTTTGAAGATTTGGCCCACATATAGAGGCATCTTTAGGATATACCATTTTTAGCTCTCTTTTGTTCATCTTTCACCCTTTATTCTCCCCTAGTAGCCCATTTGAGCCTTTTTTTCATTTCATTTCGGTGACAGCCACTTATGAGCCATTTAGAGCCTTTTTGTTTTCTTTTACCTTTATTTGGGATCTGATTTGAAGTGCAACGGTTAGTTTATCTATTTTTGTTGTTCTTTAAGCTGTTTTTCTTTCTATTGAGCCTTGATGTATATATCCTATGGGTTTGATTTTATGTTAGCTTTGTGAGGCCCCCTGATACTTTTTCATTCAATTTTTGTTTCTCTTAGTCGATGCGCGCCGTATCTAGTTTAGTAAAAGTTGTGGTTTTTGAGTATCGGTCATGATAGCTAATATGATCAACGGATCCAAAGATATTTTATTGAGAAAAAGAAAGAAAAGAAATGTATATAAAAAAAGATGAAGAAAAAATATATATAAAAAGATAAAAAGAGAAAAAAAAAAAAAGAAAAGTAAAGTAAAGAAAAAGAAATAATAAATTCCTCAGCTTTATATTGGTTTTTAGCAGTTGTATAGTTGAGGGATGTTTCAGCTTTGTATATAACGAGTTATTGACACCCGCGCGTTGCTTCGGGGTCTAAAATAATAATTACAAAAATAAAGAATGAAAAATATTTTTCAAACAATTTAAACAAATAGTGAAATTGGAAGCTCATATTTCAAAAAGCAAGACAAATGATACTATTAGTTGTTCTTATGATTGGTTTTCTAGATTTTGCAATACTAAAATTACAAACAATGTCTTATTAAATCGGATCGGAACCAAATTTAACTAATTAAATATTCATAACCATAATATGAAAATTTGACATTGATTAGGTTTAATTTGTTGGTTTTACGATCAAATAAAAAAAAATTATAACGGTATTGTCTCTAATACATCGATTAGGGTTTGTCAGCGTTATAATAGTAATGTTCAATGTTATACATGATTATGTTTAATAAAAAAATTAGAGTTAATTACAAAAATGGTCCCTGTGGTTTGCCCTAAAATTTGGATTTGGTCCCTGAACTTTCAATTTTGCAGAAACAGTCCTTATTTTCATAGTTTGTTTGCAATTTTGGTCCCTCAACCTATTAACTTTTCTAATATGACCAAATTACCCTTATTTTGATGCAAACTATAGGGACCATTTCTACAATTAATTTTTTAAGTCTTTTTTATTCTTAATTATATAAATTCTTTTTTAGTGTCACTTAAATTTAATAAACTATTAAAAAAGAAAAGAATTATTTAATTATTTATGTTGGTTCATAAATGATTTAGATATTTTTAGTCTTAATTAATTTTAATTTACTATAATCAAAGTGTAAACCAATCAAAATTTATAATCGAAAAAATCATTTATGTTTAGAAATTATTTTTTAAAGGTTTCATAAATAAGAAATTTTTTCTCTATAATTATTTATACTGGTTCATAAATTTACAATAAAAAATATTTATGTTGATCAAACCACAAAGACCATTTATGTAATTGGCTCTACTTTATTTTTAGTGTTAATTAACTTTAATAAATTATAAAAAAAAATATTTATGAGCCAACAGTTTAATTAAAGTTATAAATATTAAAGAACTTAAATAAATAAAAATTTAACGTTTAATTTGACCGAGTTGAAAAGAACCTCCAAATGGCCTAAGACAACTCAAACTTTTTTATTTGACGTATCAATTATTTTATCGTTTTAATTTTTAATGACACCAAAAACGATTTAAAATTTTAGGTTCATATAACATCTTTGAGATTCATGATTAACAACTTTAATCATCAACTTTGGTTTGTCAAACGTTTACATAAAAATCGAGAAATATAAATAGGTTTTTAATCTTTTTTCGTCTTTCAATTTTACTTTTCATTTTAATCCGATTAAATTGACACCTTTAAAATTTAAATCATTTAGATTTATCACTTTAACATTATCACATTGCTTTGATACAAATGTGAACAGATTATAAAATAGAATCTTTGGCCGATTTTATTCAAGAAGAAAGTAAAATATATTTGACCAACAAACATATTTTTATTATAAATTTATGAACCAACATAAATAATTATAGAGTCAAATATTTTTATAATATTTTATATACGAAACCTCTAGAAAATAGTTTCTAAACATAAATTACTTTTTCAATTATAAATTTTGATTGTTTACACTTTGATTATAGTAAATTTAATTTAATTAAGACTAAAAATATCTAAATCACTTATGAACCAACATAAATAATTAATAATTCTTTTCTTTCTTTTATAGTTTATTAAATTTAAGTAACACTAAATAATAATTTAGGGTAAATTAGAAATTTCGTCCATGTGGTTATAGGGAAATTACGGATCCCATCCCTCTATAGAAGAAATTACAAATTCGATGTCTGTGGTTAACATTTTGTTACGGATTTGATCATTTGACCGGTCATTTTTTTTAAAATGACCATTCTACCCTTGAGATTATTATAAAAACAGGTAATGAACTTTCTTTTTAATAAAAATAAAAATTAAAAATCCAAAACCCAATTGTTTTTCATTTTAATTATTAAAATAGTCTCAAAAATCAAAATATCTCTGTGTGTGTGAGAGATGGAGAGAGATGGCTTCTTCTACAACCCTTCTCTTGCCTCTTCCATTCGTTCCCGGCCAGCAACTTCCGGCCAGCCACCCCGCCACCACCACTTGATCTAGAGGGTGGTGGTTCAAATAGATCCAGATAACTTCCATTCGATCTCGCCACCACCGGTCAGCCACCCCGCCACCACCGGTCAGCCAACTTCCATTCGATCTCGTCTCTCTCTAACAGATCCATGCTTTGTGGTTCAAATAGATCCAGATCCAGACCTAAAGCTTTGAGATCTATAGGATGGTGGTTTCATTCATGAAGGCTTCAATGATTCGATCATAAGGAACCGATCATGGATCTGAGAAGCCTCGTTTCTATTTACTCGATGGAAGCCTCGAAGTAGTTGTCGGAGGAGGTACTATTTTGGCCGGGGATGTTGAGATGTATCTGAGAAGCCTCAAATTTGCCGGACACAAGGGGACGAGCTCAAACGGTTCAAGATTTGCACTTTTGCAACTTTGTCACCAAGCTGTTGCTTCATCCAGTCACAAAGAAGGCTATACTCTTGCTTGCTTTCTCTCTCTTTGACCTCGTCAACATCACCTAAAATATTGACCATGCATTTCAGAAGACATGGAAGAAGCTAGTAGAGGTGGTCCTATGGATCTCAGGTCGCCGGAGTTTTATAGACTTTGGTTGGAATTCCGACGGTATTTGCGGGACTGGTGGCATCACCATAACTTCTGAACTTGGAACTCACTGAGTTTGAAATGTGATGTGCTGGAAACAGGTTATGCGAAAGAATTTGACAAACATTCGCGGTTGATCGAGAGGCCATGGTTGTTTAGGGCATTGGTTCAGGAATATTCAAACCGGAGGAAGGGAGTAAGAAAATAGGTGAGAGGATAGATTAGTTGCAGAGAGAAAGTACTTTTGATGGTTTGATTTCATTTTTGTTTTTAATATTAATTTTTATTATTTTATTCTTTAATTGTATGAAAAATAAAGTTCATTACTTAATTTTATAATATTCTTAAGGGTAAAATGGTCATTTTAAAAAAAATGACCGGTCAAAGGACCAAATCCGTAACAAAATGTTAACCACAGACATCGAATTTGTAATTTCTTCTATAGAGGGACGGGATCCGTAATTTGCTATAAACCATAGGGACGAAATTTGTAATTTACCCAATAATTTATTTAATTAAGAATAAAAAAGGCTTAAAAATTTAATTGTAGAAATGGTCCCTATAGTTTGCATCAAAATAAGGGTAATTTTGTCATATTAGAAAAGTTAATTGGTTGAGGGACCAAAATTGCAAACAAACTATGAAAATAATGACCGTTTCTGCAAAATTGAAAGTTCAGGGACCAAATCCAAATTTTAGGACAAACCATAGGGACCATTTTTGTAATTAACTCAAAAAATTAAATATTAAATAGTTACATTTTGATTATAAAACAATTGCATTAGAATTTGTATCGTGCATTTGAATAATAAAGTTTTTTTCATACAATTAAACATAACATAATAGTTTCAAAAGATAACTCCAAACATTTAAAATCATAATTTTAAGTGTGTAAGAAAATGTTGTAATAATAAATGTTAAAAGAGTACTAAACGAAAATTTATGAAAATAAAAGGGTTAAATAAAAGATAACACTAAGACAAGTGTCTGATATAAAAAATTTAAATTTAAAAGTAACAAAAAAAAACGTGGTTGGTTGATCCATATCGTTATAAATTTTTTTGATTTGATCGTAAAACCAACAAATTAAATTGACGATTCAATATAAAATTTTCATATCATGGTTATGAATATTTAATTAGTTAATTCTGGTTCCGATCCGATTTAATAAGACATTGTTTGTAAATCTAGCATTGCAAAATCTAGAAAGCCTATCATAAGACAATATCATATGTTTTGTTTTTTGAAATATCAGCTTTCCAATTTCACTATTTGTTTGAATTGTTTGAACGTTCAATGTTATACATGATAAATATTTAATAAAAAAATCCAAATATTAAATAGTTGCATTTTAATTATAAAACAATTGCATTATAATTTTGTATCGTGCATTTAAATAATAAAGTATTTTTCATATAATCAAACAAAATATAATACTTTCAAAAGATAACTTCAAACATATGTATAAATAAAATCATAACTTTAAATGTGTAAGAAAATTTGGTAATAATAATTTTTAAAAGAGGACTAAACAAAAATTTATTAAAATAAATGCATTAAACAATATATAACACAAATAAAATGGTGTATTATGAAAAGTTTAAAATTTAAAAAGAAAAAAATATAGTTTCAAAAGATAACTTCAAACATATGTGTAAATAAAATCATAATTTTAAATGTGTAAGAAAATTTTGTAATGATAAATGTTAAGAGGATTAAACAAAAGTTTATTAGAATAAAGACATTAAATAAAAATAACACAAAGATAAGAGTGTATTATGAAAAGTTTAAAATTAGAAGAAAAAAGAAAAAAAAACAACCAATCATGGTTGGTCATGTTTCAACAAAATTTGAATATTATTTAGTTTATATTTTAATTATAAAGCAATTTAATGAGAATTTTGTATTGTGCATTTTAATAATAATTTTTTTTTCATACAATTAAAAATAACATAATAATTTCAAAAGATAACTTCAAACGTATATATAATTAAAAACATAATTTTAAATGTGTAAGAAAATATTGTTATAATAAATGTTAAAAGAGAACTAAACAAAAATCTATTCAAATAAAGGCGTTAAATAAAAGATAACACAAAGATAAGAGTGTATTATGAAAAAGTTTAAAATTACAAAAATATGAAAATTTTAACATAAAAAAAACCAAAATTAAAAATAAAAATAAAAAGAATATGAAAATTTTAAAATGAATATAAAACCAAAATTAAAAAAAAAAAAAAGAATTAGGAAAGGTTTAAAATTAAAAAAAAAAAGAAAGAAAGAAAGAAAATCCTTGGTTGGCCATGTGTGAAGTTTTAATTGGGCTAGCTCATATGAAAATTGTATGTATATATAATTAGATGTTAGTTTTATTTTTGTTATTCATGGTTCTTTTTGTACATAGTTTTGGTATTTCTAGTTGTGTTCGGCTGCCTTCTCTTCTGTCATATCGGTTTCGTTTGTTTTGTTTTTTCCCACTTTTTCCCATATTATCAACACCCTTAGCCTTAGCCTCCTTACATTCCATAAGTCCTTTATGTGCTGAGTTTTCATTACATGTGATGGAGATGTGATTTATTTTCAAGCCTATGCTTATATTGTTGACATGTTTGGCACCGAGTGGATTTTTCATGCATATATACACATTAGCCTATACACGTATGAGTGTTGGGTGAAATCTTTGTGAGGTGTTAATTCATGCTGCTAGGTTCGAAAGTATCTAACATGCTATCTTATAGTTTTTGCGTCTCTTGGTTTAGATAGTTCTTTCTTGCGATTGTTAGTCTCAAATGCAATCTTTTATTGATCTTTATTGCTTTAGAGTCTATATGTGTGATATGATTGAGAGAGTTATTTGAGACGAGATTTAACGTAGGATATTTTTGAGCAGGTTTGCTTGAGGACAAGCAATGCTCAAGTGTGGGGTTATTAAAGATAAGAAAAGAAAATGTCCAATAGTCTAGAGAATCAATGGAGGAGGGTGTGTGCGGGTCTATAGAAAAGAGACCGAAGATTTTTGCGATGGATGGGATCCTGAAACTGTAACCACCGGTGGAGGTTGTTCTGAGGTAGTGGAGTATTAGGTTGAGCACGAGGAGGTGAGGACGACTCAGGGGAAGGCGGTGGTGTAGCTATGCGAGCTCGTGTTCTTTTGCGTGCCATACTTGCAAGATAAAAACATATTGGAACATAACTAGGAAAGCATGGCTCACGAACACTTCACATGACCTAAAGGGCATAATGACATCGACTACTCTAGACTATTGGACTAAAATAAAACAATGATAAAAAATATATGCAAAAACAAGAACAAATAAATAAGAACTAACAATGACTAAGTATAAGCAATGACAAAAAAAGATATATGCAAACCACTCAATTTCCTAAGACCATACATAAGTCACCATGGTATCAAGACTCCACTAAAACTTTGAACAAGCAAAAATCCTAACTTAAGGAACTAAAAAAAAAAAGTAAATAACCTCAAGAAAATATGAATGAAACAAAACTATACAAATAAACTGACACACATTAGATTTAAAGCTAACTAAATAAGACTAGACATTTAACTAAAATTAAAACTAACAAAATATATACAAGAGGAAACAAGAAGAAAAGGAAACATGTGTACAATAGGCATAAAATTGATGCAAAAACTAGGCTTAATACTGATATGCAAAAATCAGAACTCTAACCAATCACAAACATCAATATTCAAAACTAAAATCTGACAGATGATCTTACGAATCAGGTTGATGGTTTTTGAGTAATGGAACTGAAGCACATATAAACCTAACTCGAGCAATTTGATTCGCAACAATACTAAATAGAATAAACGAATAGCTACATGAAACAATGCTGAAATCATTAGGGCCAAAACAACATACTCAAATATTTCCATGAAGAACTATGTGTCAGCGCGCCTAAATCATGAATCAGAGCTCAACCAAGGAGATAATCAGATTATCAACGACATTTCAAGTGCTCGCAAGTAAAATTGAATTGAACCCAAATCAGAATATTCCTAAAAACAAGCACTAATTAGATTTAAATTAAGCACACGATCAAGAAAGAGTTTGATGCAAAAACTAGTGGTCCAATCTGATAAGTATAACCAATATGTAGCTCACTACAGACATTAATGTCTGCCTAGGAATCAGAAAGATGAGCTTAAGCTTCGATGTGTCATGGTGTTCAAAACCAGAAACATATACAGATCTATACAATGACCAGAATGCTTTAATTATGCCAAACAGGCCAACAAAGCTCAAAAGATATAAAATCAGCAATAAAACTCACTAAACAGATCACATTATTTACAAACATGCCTAACAGAATCCTTAACAAGGTTAAATTGAGCAAATGAGCATCCTCAAACATAGAGCAGTACTCAGATCAACATAAATCAATGAGATTAAGAGCCGACATAATTTGAACCCTTGGCATTTAATATTGATTAAGAGCCGACATACATCAATGAAACCTCAAAGTGCTCAACAACCAAAATTAAATAGCAACTCAGCAAGCCACAATATCAACTAGGGTTTAAAAAAATTGAAATTATCAGATAGACTGAACCCTAGGATGCAAGAAGAAAACATAGCTGAGTATCAATTTGCTAAACCTTACCTCAGTTCACTACTCAAACATGTAAAAATCAGAGTGGGGGAGCGAAGACCTGTGACCAGATGCGTGATTATTCTGTGCGTGGGTAAGAAGAGAGGAACAATGATGGAGAAATGAAAGCGGCGTGTAAAACCCTAGAGGTCGTGAAGGAGAATGGTGTTACGGTTCATCGGTGCCTTTGTGCGTGGGTGTGTGAGGCAGAGGAGATATCGCAGGAAGAAAAAAAGAGGGGTTTGGGGGGTTTTAGACAACTGAGAATCGTGAGTATCAAAGGAAGGAAGAGTCGTGAGGGATGTAATGGTCAGCATGTGGGAAAATTGTGATGTCGTGAGGGCAATAGCGATCGCTACGTTGATCACTACTAAAGTTCCTGATGAAATTTAAAAAGGGCTGGTCATGGGGAGTGTCGTGATCACTACATTGACCACGACCCAACAGACAAAAAAATAAAATCACAACATACATCATCAGTTCAATTCAGTGGATACTAGCTGTACTTTAAGCACAAAAACTCGATCCCAGACACATATGTGAATCATTGAAGCACCAGTAAGGCATGAACCAAGTACAAGCATTGAAACCAAGACCTGCATGGGCCACCCCATTTTCATCTTCGCGGATTTGTCAATAAAAATTAAAAGAAATGAAGAAAGCCTAAGTTATACCAAATACCACTGGCAGTGTACCAGTCGTAACTAGTACAGCTTGAAGCTGACCTCGGGAATTATCGAACTCAGGGAATGACGAATAGAATCGAGTTACCGATATTTGGATTGTCACTAATATCTAGCCATTTAGAAAGGATGAGGATGTAACTAAACCTAAATATTTAAACTATCTAGCCGATTACTAAAGGTTATAAGCTATAAGACTAAAACAAGGAAATATTAGATATATAAAAAGCAGCATTCACTTGGATACATTTTTTTAGGATTAATGGAGTAAAAAGGTGTAAAAACACATTAGATGTTTTTTGTCAAAGAAAAGTAAGTTAGAATTTAATCCAACTGAGTTAATCTTTCAAGTTCAAGAGTTTGAAACTTTGATGTAAAACCGATTCATGGACATGTTCAATTAATTTAAGAAAATCAAGTATGGAGTTCTCCAGTATTCCCCAATTTCTTAAAATCAACAGAAAAGGTCTTTTACGATTAATTAGGTCAACTAAATCTAGCTTTTAGAGATTAAAATTGTCTACACGTCAAGCGCTCGGAAATAACTCTAAATATTCAATTTAGCTGCATAAAAATAATCAAGTCCAAGGAAATCAAAAATTAAACTAATCCTATGATCACAATATTTCTAAGGACTAATTTGCATACAATGATTTCACAATTTATTAACTAGTCACTATCTCATAATCACAATAATGCTAGAAATAACAACCAATTGATAAATCACTTAAATTTGATTAAGTTTATAAAATCAGAATTTATAATCAATAATCATTGTCACAATAATACTTGAGAATCAATTATAACACTGATTCTACCAACATTAATCGTATGAATAAAAGATACATAAATGAATCAAACAATTTTCAACTAAAACCATTAAAATACTCCACCAATCCATATAAAAATGTAACCCAAGCAAGTGTTTAACTAAAGTACTCACTAATCATGCTAATAACAATAAAATAAACGAAATCTATTACAGAAAGTAAATCGTAAAGTGTGTACCAAAATCGGGATGAAAAACTCATTATAAACTGCAACTGAATGCTTTAATCTACTCCAATAACCGAATGCTTTAGCTAATCTAACCCTAACTATGATACAAAATCGAAAACCCTACTTACACCTACTAATCGCACCTTAAAGTGTGTGAAAAAGACGACTACACTATGATAAAAACGAAGTTAACCCTAATTTGGCCGCTACTCTCTATTTAATCAGATTTGACGCGTCGTGATCACGACAAAAGTCATGGTCACGACCTGACTGGCTATGACAAACTAATTCCAGCTTCAAGGGAGGACGACTAAATCCGTGAATTCAACGTTTTCGCTTCATTTTTCATCTATTTGGTAACATGGCGGCTTCAAACCTACGAAATACAAATATGAAGCAAATTAATACCATTTCCACGTATAACGAGGCTGAAACCGCTAAAATGTAAGACAAAATGATACGAGAAACATATAAAAATGACATCATATCAATAGCTTCCACTAAAAGCATTAGCGTGACCTCAACATCATTCCTGTACTTATATACTATGTCTCAATCTTGTGTGGCTGTGGCGGCAGTCAAGTTATATCACGCTTGTTACCCACATTCCTCCTTGTTGTAATGCATGTAATCTGATAAATCTATAATCTCACTAAGAATTGCTTACAGTTGTTATTAAATCTCTTTGCAGGTAAAGACAAAGGAAAAGCACCTGCCGGACCTAGTTTTTAGGTGTTCCAAGGTCAAGTGAAGTTTTCATAGACCACTACTCAAAGGACCTATTGGTACAAATTTGCAGATGATAATTGTGGTGGTTTGGGTAGAATTGCTTTGATTGTATGATGATATGTATTAGACTAGTCTTTTACCTTTATAAGTTTAATTTGAACACTTTAACCCGTACTAAAGTTGTATTAAACTTAATCCTAATGTTTGTATTGTAATTCTAATTCCGCAACTTAATTACTCTATCTTAGTTATGATTGATATCGTATTGCAAATTGTGGGACCTAGTCGCTTAAGACTGCCCCGTAAGGGGTGGTCTTCACAGTACAAATGTATGTTACTTTTCTGAAATTACTCAAATGACTAATCTAGTTTTTTTTATCCCATTGGTACTTGTACTTAAAATTTATTGTTAAGATGGTACTTTTGATTACCGGTTACCGGTTCTACCGGTAAAGATCGTCATTTCTGTTTTTAGAAGTATTAAAAAATATATATGCTTATGTGGATTTTCTAAATTATTTATATAGACCAAAATCCACGTAAATCCACGTAAGCATCATGTTGTTAAAAACGTGTCACGTTGTCGTTTGAATCAGCAAAAACTGACATATCACCATAGTTATTGGTTACACGTACTGTAGCACCCCAATAATTAAAAAGGTAATTAACTTTGTGAAACAATTATAATTGTGAGCTTCAGTGCAATATTAAGATTTAATTACCAAATATAAGCGATGATTGCTATTATTGAGACTTGAATGATTAAAGAAAAATAAAATGTTGGGTTGTCCTGAAATGACAAAAATAGGTAATGTATTTTGAAAGTAAATGATGATTAGTAATGACATAAAAAGTGATTAATGTGGTGTTTAAATATATTTAATATAATTATGTCAAAATAACTCTTTTGGGCAATGAATTATTAAATAAATGCAAGTTATAGCATTGTGGGTAGTATTTGTTAAATAAAAGATGTTTTAATGGAGGGACCTAGCGTGTGTGAGAGATAAGTTAGAGGGGCAAAGTGGCAAATGGTCAAACTCTTTCCCCTTTTCCCTTTTCTTTGAACGTATGCAAACACACACACATTTGCACACACACTCATTCTTGCATCTAGAGAGAAAAGAAGAGAAATAGTTAGGGTTCTTGCTAGATTGATCATCAAAGTGAAGATTAAAGCTTCAAAATCAGATTTTGGTATCATCTTGGAAGGTATAATCATCTCTTTTATTCATCTCTTTCATTTCTTTTCCATTTCACCATTTTGGAGGATGGAATCCTAAATGAGTTTTGTTGGATTGAGTTAGCAAATGACTCTAATATCAAGTATATGTTATTGTTTATGGTTTATAATCATATTTGAGACATAAATACGTGATTGATTGAGTTGAATTGGTGATTGGAGTGAAAACCCAATTTGAAGCTCCATTTGAGCTCCAGTGGTGTATAGAGGTTGGATTGCATCAAATACATGGTTTATATGGTATATATGATTCAAATATGTTATATATTGGTATGGAATTAAATGGATTTAAATAAAAGCTCATTTGGAGATTTTAAGAGATGATTTGGGTTTTAACCCATTTATGAAATCAAAAGTGTTTATATGAATCAATGAATGATCTTTTATGTTTTACATGTGTTGAAAGGGTATAATATGGTCTAAACATGTTATATTAATGATTCCAAGTATTGGTTGGGAATAAGTACGAACAAAGGCTCAAAATGATGTTTTGTTTTTAAACCGCACTCCAAGAGTTCGATGAAATGTCTTGAATGTATTTTGGCTTAAAATTGGTGTGCGGATGACCAAAATGATTTGTAAACTCTTTGGTATAAATATGTTGTTGATATGAGTTGAATTTAAATGCGTAATATGTGTCAAATTGAGAAACGAGACAAATATCATTGTGATTTTCTAGTTTTGGACAGCCTTGACATGCTGTTTTGGAAAATTCATATAAAATCACTCGAAGCTCCGTTTTGGATGTGCCATACGTCGTTGGAAAGCAAAGAGAGTGTACTGTAATATACAATAGTAATATGAAGCTAAATTGGACGTTAAGCAAGTCAAAAATGCATGATGTTGCGGCTGACCTGCAGTTGGCGAAAATGTTGAATCAAACTTTATAAATTCATATAGAATTGGTTATTGATCCGTTCGGGATGATTCAAGTTGGATATGAAATATAAAAGAGCACACCTTATCTTACTTTAAAACATGTTAAGATAACTTTACCTATAACAAGGTTAAAACCTATTTTTCACAGCTAGATATAAAGTAGAATATGAGACGTTTGGCCTTGATAATTTGATTGTTTTGTTTGGGATGATCATGCAACTTTTAATATGATACTATAGGTCATATGCTTGCATAATTGGGAATACTTTTGAAGTTCCAAAGTACTTGTGTGACTTGAAGAATTCATGCTTCGATTTAAGGTTTAACTTGTATTGGCCTATATTCGGAACGTGTTGTGGAGGCCAAAATCTTATAAGCCGATCACTGTGAGTTCTAGCATTAGTGTTACATAATGTGCATTGCATATTGTTGATTACCTCGTTGAACATATTATTGAACTAATCGTTGACATCTTGATAATAGTAACTTGTTCTCAATTCTTACATGTTGATTCGTTGGTCATATGTGAGGCACCTTGAGCCTCACTATACTTGTTAATCTTTCATTTGACCTCACCTTGATATCCATGGAAATGTTGGGCTAGCTCTAAGCCTAAATTGAGCAATATGTTGGACTAGCTCTAAGTCTAAATTGAGCAACACGTTGGACTAGCTCTAAGTCTCAATTGAGCAATATGTTGGGCTAGCTCTAAGCCTAAATTGAGCAATATGTTGGGCTAGCTCTAAGCCTAAATTGAGCACTCAATCTTGTCGATAGTTGGACATACTTGTTGATTATTGTTGCATGCATGTAGATCATCTATCATTCTAATCTAGCAACTCACTCAACTTTGTTGACCCTTTAGTTGTTAACCTTTCAGAAAAAAGGAATGGGTCACGCTGGACCGCATTGATAGTGGATTGGACTTTGACTAACGACTCCATTGTTTTGGTATATGGTTTGACATGCTTGGGATTGGAATTTAGTGGACTTCCGTTATGACTCACACCTGGGAATGGATATAGCTTCTATTCACGATTATAAATTTTGAATGTTAAAACATTGTAACCCTTGATCTTTAATCCATGATTCACCATCAATTTTCATATTGATGGGTAGTAAAGTGAGGAGGATCATGTCGATGGCTGGTGTATATTGAAAATTTAAATTTGACCACAATTCCGCAAGTATTTATCGTGAATTATTGTAAATTATTCGTGAAACATCTATATTAGTTGGAAGGGTGTTTCAATTTGGTATCAGAGCCTGTGTTCATTGACTGAGTATAGTCGATGTTGGAATATGTTTTAGTTGATGAAATATCAAAGTCTAGGGACTGATTGTGTAATTTCCTTATAGTTTGTAAATGTGTATAAATAGTCATGTTGACTTTCAAAAATAGATAGATCTATCAGATATCATTTAATACGCATTTTGATTTAGAGAAAGCTGCTCTGTACAAGAATATTCCAGAAATCATTTTGTAATCATCAAGAGTATCAATCAAATCATTCGGTCAGTATTGATTACATTTATTGTTCTTATTAATTGCATATTGTTGATTGAATTGGTAGAAACTACTTTTCACAATTGGTATCAGAGCCTTAGGAATGAATCATTCTGTTTGAGATTGAATCTGTTCTTCGTGTTCTTGAGTATTTTTCGGAAAAACCCTAAAATCACTAGGGGTTTTGATTCTGTTGATCATTCAAAGTGTTAATTGGATCGAAGGTTCAGGTTTCAAAGACGAATCAACTGAATACAAACTTGTTTTGATTTTCAAAACACAGAAAAAGATCTGAGCAATTTTCTGAAATTTTGAAAAGTTCAAAAACCGGTACTGTTTCATTGAAAAAGTCTGGTTTAGATCCATTTTTGCATAAAAGTGCTTTACAAAAAGTGTTTGTATTCAAAAACCTTACCTTCGATTACAATTTGAATGAAATTGGGTAAAATTTGGATTTAATCTGAATTTAAGACTTGAAAAACTGAAAATTCTAAGAAACTCGAATTATACACATCTTGTGTGTAAATCGAGTTGAATATAACAGTTAATCGAGTCGGGTATCTTAGATAATCGAGTCGGGTATCTTAGTTAATCGAGTCGATTAGCTTTGTTATTCGAGTTGTGTCTTACTATTACTCGAGTTGCCAAACTGTAATAGTCGAGTTGATAGCAATCTAACTTGAATTTCAGAACAACATTCGAGTTTTATATAAGACAGACTCGAGTTTTATATAAAGCCCATTCGAGTTTTATATAAGACTCATTCGAGTTTTATATAAGACACATTCGAGTTTTATATAAAGCCCATTCGAGTTTTATATAAGACTCATTCGAGTTTTATATAAGACCAATTCGAGATTTATATAAGACCCATTCAAGTTGTATTCACTCGAGTTTTGCAACAGACACATTCGAGTTTTCTATAACATTGATTCGAGTTTTACAGAACACTCATTCGAGTTTTGTATAACATTCATTCGTGTTTAACAGAAGACTCATTCGAGAGTGAATTTCATATACTTGATTCGAGTTTGATCAAACACACATTCGAGTTTGGTCAAAGACACATTCGAGTTTGATCAAACACACATTCGAGTTTGATTCAAATCAAACACACATTCGAGTTTGATCAAAGAATCAATCGAGTTTGGTAAAAGACACAATCGAGTTTCACACTACATTCATTCAAGTTTCACTCATAACACACGAATCATTCAAGTTTGTCACACACATTAATCCAAACACAATTCACTGCTTGAGTTAAACTGCTTATTGCTACTAACAAGTCATTGTGTTGTAGATTTCAGTACTAATCTGTGTTTCAAGGTGTGATCAAATTTTTCAATCTCATTCGGAGTTCATTTGATCTTGGTTAAAGTTTCCCAACGAACAATCAACATGTCTAAAGATGCACTTGCTATGGGATCAGAAACCAAACCCCCAATCTTATACAGAGGGGAATATGTTCAATGGCGGGAGCGGTTTCTGGAATTTATAAGTTTCCATGATTTGTCTGAAGAAATGCTGAAATCATTAACTGAAGGACCAGCAATCTTTATGGAAACAATCCCAGGAGTACCAACTGGCAATCCCCCAATACCACCAAGGACTGTTGAGGTAACAAACCTAACAGAGGCCCAGAAAAAGAGAAAGTTAGGGGACAAGACTGCAAGAAAGTTATTGTTAATTTCAATCCCCAATGAAATATACACTTGTCTGACAAATACAAAGACTGCTAAATCCATCTGGGATGAAGTATGCAAAATCATGCGGGGATCAGACAGAGCTGCTACTAATAGGGCTAGGAATAGTCTAATGACATTTGAGAACTTTAGAGCCCGTGAAGGTGAACTTCTGGAAAACACTTATCTCAGATTTGTAAATCTGGTAAGTGAAGTAAAAAGAAACGGAGTGACGAAGTCCAACTTGGACATCAATGTCAAATTTTTAAATGTCCTAAATCCAGAATGGGAAAAATATGCTATGATCATCCAACAAACGAAAGATATAGAGGAGATGGATTTTCATATGCTATTTGAAAACCTCAACAACTACCAAGAAGTTGTTTTGAGGAAAATATCTGGAAAGAAGAAAGCGGAAAAAGAAACTGCTGATCCACTAGCTCTACTGGCGGAGAAAAAGTATAAATACAAGCTCAAAAAGGAGAAAAGAGCGGTAATCAGCAGTACATCATCAGAATCAGAATCATCAGATTCATCTGCAGATTCAGAGATTGAAGAGATGAAAAAACAGATGGCACTGCTTACAAAGGCATTTCAGAAGAAATTTTACAGGAAGCCAACAAACAACAAAATGCGCTACAAAACAGGCTCAAGGAAAGTTGAGAAAAAGGATAAGTATGAGAAGGCTGGAGAAAGTAGTGCACGAAAGTCTGACAAATATGAGAAGTCAGATAAATCAACCAAGAAGGAATCTGAACAGAAATGCTATAACTGTGGAAAACCAGGTCACTATGCCCGGGAATGCAGATCTCCAGTAGTCAAAAATTCAGACTACTATACAAGAAAGGCCCTCTTAGCCAAAGAGAAAGAGTCAGGCAAAGCTCTTATGGCGGAGGATGATCATTGGTTACAGTTATCCGAAGATGATGACATTTTAGATGAAGATGCCCATATCTGTTTAAAGTCAGAAATCTTCAATGAATCTGAACTGAGTGAATCAGCTATGATAGCTGAAGATGAGGTGTGGGTTGGACTGACGGATGAAGAGGATGAAGAGCAGAGAGAATCTGATTCTGATGAAGAGGAAGAAAAAGAAGAAGTTGCATTAATGGCATCTGGCCAAAATAAAGCTGAAAATGAGGAGGATTCAGAGTCTGATAACTCAGAGGATTCAGAAGGACAAGAGGTAAATTCTATTTCAGATTCTGATATTGACGACTCATGCATATTAGAAGAAAAACTAACTAATATGGCTTTCATGCTTAAAAAGTTTGAAAAATCCTTAAAAGCAGAAAAGAAAAAGGTTCATTCTTTGGAAAACAAACTTCTAAATGAACACAATTTAGTCCTAGATTTTTCCAAAGATAAAGCCTTAGCTTTACGAGCTGTCTCAGACTTACAAGATAAGGAAAAAGAACTTCAAAGCAATATACTCAATCTGAATCACAAAATATCTGATTTACAAGAAAGTCTGCGAATAGCTGAATTAGAAGCCTCAAACTTTTCTGTAAAATATCATGCCATATTTGAAGAAAGAACTAAACTCTATGAGAAAATAAAGAAGATGGAGGATGAATTTATTAAAAGAGGGCAAACAGATCAAACAATATATTTAAATCAACCAAAGATACAGAGTTTTATAACTCTAAATCTGGTATTGGTTGGGAAAATCCTAAGTATCTGACAAAAGCTATATCACATTCACCAACATTATATGATGTCAGATACATGAATTTAGGATTAAAAATGACATTCTTGAAAGCATCTGAAGAAGTAGAATCCAGTGAAGAAATCAAAAGGTCAAGATCAGACAAAATGCAAAATTATATTGACTATACCAAGATAAATGAAATCAGCAACATTGTTGATACTAAAGAAGAGTACATTCAAACTTATTCTGAAAAGGATTTATCTGAATTACCAATTCAGTCTCAAAAACTATATTTACCAAATTCAATTTTAGAACAGATAAATTCTGATTTAGAATTGAAAATTAAAAGTTTTGAGACAGAGAATGGAACACTCAAGTCTGAATTACTAAAAATAGAACAAATGTTGCAAGATAGGTCTAAAAACATAAATGTGTCTGATCCACATTCATCTATTTCTCTGGATTCTATAAATTCAGAAAAAGAATTTGATTTGTTCATGCACTCTGATATTAAATCATTAGATCAAAGATTCGGTAAAATTGGTGAATTTATCAAACCTTTGACTAACAAACTATCAACTGGTAATAAAGAATCTGTTAAAATTCTGCAAAGAATGACTACAGACTCTTTAAAACCATCTGAATATTCACCATCAGTGCAACAAAAGAAGGAGAAAACAAAACTGTTTGTTAAGTCTCCTAGTTTTGAAAAGGGTGAATCATCCTCATCAACGAACTCTTTTGCACGTACAGTCAAATCTTCAACAGGTATGAAAAGGTTACAGAAAAAACAAGCATCTAAATCTTCTAATTCTCAAACTTCTTTTATGTCAGATAACGTTGTGAACGGGTCGAGAAAACAAGTGTGGCGAAAGAAGCAAAGAGAAGAGAAAAACAAGATTATAAAACAAGAATGGCGCGTGAAAGAAAAAATTGTTACAGATAGAAACAGCAAAATTGAACATTCTGTCTGTAATAAAGATAAAATTGTTAATAATTCTTGTATTAAGTTTTCAAGATCGAAATTAATTGCTTTGAATTCTTATGTTTGTAAGTCTGAAACTGTGAAGTATAATAAGCTTGTATGGCAACCAAAGAAAAAGGACCCATTGTATGAACAGAAAAAGGATCCACAGATAAAAATTTCAAAAACAATTCCACCGCGAATTGTACAAAAGTGGATACCCAAAAGAACAATTCAAAAATGGGTACCTAAAATAAATTCAAACGATAAGCCTAAAGCCATATCAGTTAGAAAAACAAATGATACTATGCATGTTTTACCTAAAACTAAAGTACCCAACTACAAGTGGGTACCTCATGTGCTATTACGTTTTATAGGTAAACCATGTCTGGTACCTTGATTCGGGATGCTCCAAACACATGACCGGACAACGAGACACACTCACGGACTTTGTAGAAAAGTTCTGTGGGACGGTAAGATTTGGAAACGATCAGTTTTGTCCGATCAAGGGATACGGAAGTCTGAAGTATGACAAAATCACAATCCAAAAGGTCTTTTATGTTGACGGTCTTGGTCATAATCTATTCAGTATTGGACAACTGTGTGATAAGGGGTTAGAAGTCAACTTCAAAGCCAATCGGTGCAGCATCAGATCAGCACAAGGAAAAGAAATTCTAGCAGGAAACAGGAAAACAAATCTATACTCCATTGATTTAGCCTCGATCAATCTGAAGAAAGATGTCTGCTTATTGTCAAAAGCAACATCTAAAACAGCATGGCTGTGGCATCGTCGCCTTTCACATCTAAATTTCAATGAACTGACCAACCTAGCAAAAGGAGGGTTAGTTAAAGGGCTGCCGGCGCTTAAATTTCAAAAAGAGCAACTATGTGCGGCATGTGAAAAAGGAAAGATGACAAAAGCCACACACAAATCCAAAACAGTACACTCATCCACAAGAGCATTAGAGTTACTGCATATGGATTTGTGTGGACCAATGAGAGTACAAAGTATAAATAAGAAAAGATATGTATTGGTGATAGTTGATGACTATTCACGATACACATGGGTGTTTTTCCTGAAATCCAAAACAGATGCAACCGAATCTATCATCGACTTCATCCGAAAAATACAAGTAAAGTTGCAATTAACAATCCAGACAATTCGCTCAGACAATGGAACAGAGTTCAAGAACAAATCATTAGACTCGTTCTTAAATTCAGTAGGAATTACACATCAATTCTCAGCTGCTCGGACTCCACAACAAAACGGTGTCGTTGAAAGAAGAAATCGGACACTAGTGGAATCAGCTAGGACGATGTTGGCCTACTCCAATTTACCATTGTTCTTGTGGGCAGAAGCGGTTGCAACAGCATGTTTCACACAAAACCGTTCAATAATAAATAAAAGATTCGGAAAGACTTCGTATGAGCTGATCAATAAACGAATACCTAATGTTAAATTTTTCCCTGTCTTTGGTTGCAGATGCTTTATATTGAATGATAAAGACAATCTGGGAAAGTTTAATCAAAAGGCGGATGAAGGAATCTTCATCGGGTATTCAAAGGAGTCGGTTGCTTTCCGAATATACAACAAGAGAACCAAGATAGTCAACGAGAGCATAAATGTTAAATTTGACGAAGGACTGGTAATGGCTTCTGAACACACCAGTTCAGAACCCGGACCTAACATGCAGACTTCATTGGAGTCAAATAGACAAAATGCTGAACAAAATGAATTAAATAAGTTGTTTGAGAACTTTTATGATGATTATTTTGAAACTCCTAAATCTAATGTTCAAAATTTGGTGCCTGACAGGATCACTGAAGATCCAGTCATAGTTTCAGATCTATCTCAACAACAAAGTTCAGAAGAAACTGGAGAAGCTTCAAGAGCAAAGGTGCAATCAACTACTGAGATTGTACAACCAATTGAACCTCCACATACTTCTGAAACCCCTATTACTTCTGAACAGTCAGAAGCTCCTACCTCAGATGTTCCACCTACAACATCTGCAACAACTCCCGAACCATATTTCGATTCCAATCCCAACCAAGACCCAATAGAACCGTTTCCACATACAGTTAAGTGGACAAGAAATCACCCAATAGAGAATATCATTGGTGATCCATCTTCATCAGTCCAAACCAAAAGGGCTACAATAAATGAATGCTTATTTTCAAATTTTTTGAGTAAGATTGAGCCTAAAAATGTAAAAGAAGCCCTTCTGGATGCTGAATGGGTTGTGGCGATGCAAGAGGAACTCAACCAGTTCGAACGGTTAAAGGTCTGGAGACTTGTTGAGCGACCAAAAGACAAATCTATAATTGGCACGAAATGGATCTTCAAGAACAAGAAAGATGAACACGGTGTCATTATTAGGAATAAAGCTCGTCTCGTGGCCAAAGGATACAGTCAACAAGAAGGAATTGATTATGATGAAACATTTGCACCAGTTGCACGCATTGAAGCTAGAAGGATGTTTTTAACTTTTGCCGCACATAAAAATTTTACAGTATATCAAATGGATGTCAAAACTGCATTTTTAAACGGGGAGCTAACAGATGAAGTATATACATATCAGCCTGAAGGGTTTACTGATCCTTCGAAACCTGATCATGTATATATTTTGGATAAGTCACTGTATGGCCTTAAACAAGCACCTCGTGCTTGGTATGATGCACTTTCAACATATCTGTTGAAATGTGGATTTACAAAAGGTGCAGTTGACACAACCCTGTTTATAAAACGTCAGGGGCCAGATATCATAGTAATACAGATATATGTAGATGATATAATATTTGGGTCTACAAATCCAGAATTTTGTAAGAAATTCGCATTTTTAATGTCCCAGAAATTCGAAATGAGCATGATGGGGGAAATAAATTTTTTCTTAGGATTACAAGTAAAACAATTGACTGATGGTATTTTTATCAATCAGTCAAAATACATACAAGACATGTTGAAGAAATTTAACATGGTCAATAGTACTCCTATGAAAACTCCCATGGCTCCGGATTCAAAATCAAAACTCGATGCGGACATTTCAGGGAAACCTGTAGATGTAACCCATTATCGAGGTATAATTGGGTCATTAATGTACTTAACAGCCAGTAGACCAGATATTATGTTTGCTACATGTGTCTGTGCTAGATATCAGGCAAATCCAAAAGAATCACACTTAACAGCTGCAAAACGAATTTTAAGATATCTCAAAGGTACTCCAAATCTTGGTTTGTGGTATCCTAGGGAGTCTTCATTTCATCTGACTACTTTTTCTGACGCTGATCACGCAGGTGATAAGATGGACAGAAAAAGTACGTCAGGAGCAGTACAATTCTTAGGTGACAAACCCGTATGTTGGTCATCCAAGAAACAACACTGTGTTTCATTGTCAACAGCTGAAGCAGAGTACGTGGCTGTATCTTCTTGCTGTTCTCAAGTGTTGTGGATGAAAAGCCAACTACGTGATTACGGGTTTACACCAAAGAAGATTCCAATATACTGTGATTCTCAGAGTGCAATAGCAATTGCATCAAATCCGGTGCAACATTCAAAAACGAAACACATCGACATTCGGTATCATTTCATTAAAGATCATGTAGAAAATGGAAATATAGAATTATATTTTGTACCTACTGAATATCAACTAGCTGATTTGTTTACCAAAGCATTAGATGAAAAGCGGTTTAATTTTTTGGTATACAAATTGGGTATGTTGAATCGTTAGATTTAATAATTCAGTAGTTTCAATTTATAATTTTAAATTTACATTTTTATTGATTCTAATCTGATGTTAAATTCTTGAATCTTAAAAGTTCAAATTTTTTGGAATTTAACAGATCTGGATTGTCATGTGCAGGGGGAGCAGAAAATGCTTTTATCTGATTTTGAGAAAATCTGATAAAATATATCTGATATTTTGTAGGGGGAGCTGATTTGAGAAATATGATACATCTGAGGGGGAGCAGCATTCTAAAATTCAAGGGGGTGCACTTTTAATTTTTTTTTTTTGTTTGTGTGTATTTTCAAATTTTTTTGTTGTTTTTGTTTCAGCATGTTTTATTTTTTTTAGTTTGTTTTGTGTTTAGTTTTGTTTTATATGTCAAAATTTTATTTAGTTACAATTTTTTTTATTTGTTAAAAGATATTGGGTTTTGAATACATGGGTTTCTATTTGGTGAATGTGGGCCGGTTTTGTCAAACTTAAAATTCAAATATGGGCCGGGTATTTTCAACTATAAATTGAATTTTGAATTTCAAATTCAACTTTTCTGAAAATCCCATCATCTTCTTCGAACCTTTTCTTCACCATTAAGAAACCTCAATATCTCAATATCTTCGATTGTTTCAAGAAAGTAACATCAAATTGTGAGTGATTTTTTTTGTTTTTCTTGTTTTTAAGTAGTTAATTTCAGTTTCTGTTGTATATGTAAAAGTGTTCGTATATTCGTATTTGAGTGTTCATGGTGAATCAACATTTCTGTTCCTTAAACTGAAATTAAATTTGTGGTGTTTTAGGGTTTATGAATCTGAACATGAATCTGAAATTTTATGGTTCAAATTCAATCACACACACAGAAATGTGAAATTCTATTTCAAAAAGCTTCGAGTTCATGTTTTTCTGAAATTTGGATTTTTGACAACTTTGATGTTGTTTTTAATAAAGGTTCAGTAAAACAAAGTTGATTAAAATTGTTTTTCGAGAGAGATACAAGTTTTTAATCAGTGAGAAGTCCTTGGAATCAATCTTTGAAAAATCATATTTTCAAAATAATGTCTCGATTGACAGCATAATCGAGAAATGACTAAGTGTCAATCGAGTTGATTGATACTTCAATCGAGAAAAGTTGTGGTTAATTCGAGTTGACCATATACTTTAATCGAGTTGGACATAAGAAATGTTCGAGTTGCCTTATGGTTCCATTCGAGTTGTATCATAGTTCCATTCGAGTTGCATGGAAGTTTCATTCGAGTTGACGTAAGAGTAATTCGAGTTGCATTTGAGAGTTATTCGAGTTTCATGATGACTCATTCGAGTTGATGTATATTAAACTCAAAGTTAATCGAGTTTAATACACCTTACATTCGAGAAAGGGTTGTGCTTTATGCGAGTTGACAAGTGTGTGTAACACTTAGAAAATTTTCAGCACATAAGGATTTACAGCTTATTCGAGTTTAGGACATATATCATTCGAGTTTTACATGTCTTCATTCGAGAAACTTCAAGACTCATTCGAGTTGAGTCAAACTTCATTCGAGTTGTATATAGATTGATTCGAGTTTCATAGACTCATCATTCGAGTTTTACAGAGTATTATTCGAGTTTCATGAATATATCATTCGAGTTGTATATAGACTTGGTCGAGTTTCATGTATACATCATTCGAGTTGGGTGTAGACTTATTCGAGTTGTTTCATGTGTCACCCGAGGTTGTTAAACAGTCATTCGAGAAACGTGTAGTTTCATTCGAGTTTCATCAGAAAATTTTTCTAAGTGTAGTATTTTAAAGTTTTAAGAAAAAATGTCACATTTTTTAAGAAATTGTTATAAATTTATGTTTTTCTAACATTGGTCTCTAAACGATTGACTTTGGAGTCCTCTCAATAATTTTCAATTATTGTCAGGAATCCCGATGCTTTAAACAGAAAATCACAAGTTTTTGCAATTTCTGCTAAAATGTTACAAGTTTTTCTACATTTTGAAGGTTATCCTTT